>RJVU01019258.1:1949722-1995058 GCA_003731715.1 Anabarilius grahami
GGGGATTATTTCCTTGCATATTTTGCCTTTGTTATTCTTATAATTCATCTAAACCCATAAATTATGATGCAGTTCCTAAATGGCAATTTACTTATCCACCAAAAACTATATTTACTCCCATTTGGTGCTTGGAAAGTGCTTATTTTGGAGCCTGAGACTGACATTATTTTAGCCCTTACTACAAACAGAAAATGCTGCTAGGAAGGAATTGTTGCTTGGTGGTATATTCCTGACTAGCAGTCATCATTGTGTCATTCTCTCTCACATACTGTAACAGACTGCAGTAATGTGCCTGTTTGTAATTGTGTGTAATTAGGATTATGAGAGTCTTACTATGAGAGAAACACTCACTCTCAATGGGAGAGTAATTATGGGGAGGATTTCATACAGCCATGGCCAATGCTTGTAAACATCCGGTTGTTGGTCAGATCTACTTAGAATCGTTGCAGCTGGGTAGGT
Source organism: Anabarilius grahami (assembly GCA_003731715.1). Classification (NCBI taxonomy): domain Eukaryota; kingdom Metazoa; phylum Chordata; class Actinopteri; order Cypriniformes; family Xenocyprididae; genus Anabarilius; species Anabarilius grahami. The sequence goes on from RJVU01019258.1 coordinate 1,950,182, forward strand.
GGCATGTCATCCTATTTGGGGAGTTAAGACAAGCTCTTACGCAGATAGGATGAGCCTTAAATCAGTGTCTGATTGTGGAGACTAGGTTAGGAAGTCTGTTTTATTGCCGTAGTAATTGTGAGGTGGCACTTTGGTTCACCATAAAAGTATGTAATCAAACAGTTTTAGGAAGGTTTAGCTGAGCTGTGGTCACCATTCAATGTCATTATGGAAAACAGCAGCATGGGTATTCTGCTAAAAAGCTCATTTTGTGTTCCACATTAGAAAGAAAGGATTTAAAATGGCATGATGACATAATTTTCTTTTTTGTGATATTCCTTTAACAGGAGCTTATCCTCCAGGTATAACCTTCACCACACATAATAATATACATAGGACTCAGACATCACAGATGGTCTCTGATGTGTTTGCAGATTTTTGTGCTCTGTCCCCAGGTCGTTTAGAACAGAAGGTATTATCCAAAGAAGAGAGAATAGAAGAAGGACAAAATGGGTAAGAATAGAACATAGAGAAGGAATGACATAACACTGGAGCGGATACTCCAAGGTTATCTCAGGTCAAATTAATATAAAGCATGATTTCAGGCTCCACAGGGAACAATCAATCAGTCTCCATGAACAGGGACAGTCCAATACAGTAAAAACATAAATGATGCTGACTGTTTAATTTGGAGCCCTGGAGTCTTTTTAGCTCATGCAGTGCATCAGTTATTATGTTTTAGTTTATGGCACCCCAGTGATTGTCTTTCATTAATGACTTTCAGTAGTTTCATTTATGACCTTTGTGACCTTGAAATGACCTCTGTGCACCAGAGTCACTAGTTATATATGATAATTAAAATACCAGAACCATACTGTTTATTTTTGACATTGGCCCTCTTTTAATATAGGTAAGTACATGTCGTAAGATGTCTTAGAGATGTATTTCTCCAGACGGCAACCTTTTGGGTACCTCCAAATATTTTAATGTCAGGGTTTCTGACATCCTTTCCTCCTAATGCCTCTTTGATATGTGACTCTAATAAAAATGCAAATTTGGTACGTTTCAGAGGATTACATAACACTATTGGGAACAGGCAGGAGGGAGTCAGTCAGTCTAGGACGATGCTGGCATTGCTAAAAACAGGAACTGATCTGAAATGTTCTTTCACCTTATGCTTTAATTTATATTAGACCTGGTTCCACAAATGAGTAGTGTGTTGCTATCACAAGTGTTAGAGAGGTAGCAATGGTGTACTGATACATTTTCTGTAGAAGAATATACATATATATATATATATATCTTCGATATTCACCGATCAGGCATAACATTATGACCACTGACAGGTGAAGTGAATAACATTGATTGTCTCTTCATCACGGCACCTGTTAGTGGGTGGGATATATTAGGCAGCAAGTGAACATTTTGTCCTCAAAGTTGATGTGTTAGAAGCAAGAAAAATGGGCAAGCGTAAGGATTTGAACAAGTTTGACAAGGACCAAATTGTGATGGCTAGACGACTGGGTCAGAGAATCTCCAAAACTGCAGCTCTTGTGGGGTGTTCCCGGGCTGCAGTGGTCAGTATCTATCAAAAGTGGTCCAAGGAAGGAACAGTGGTGAACCGGCAACAGGGTCATGGGCGGCCAAGGCTCATTGATGCACGTGGGGAGCGAAGGCTGGTCCGTGTGGTCCGATCCAACAGACGAGCTACTATAGCTCAAATTGCTCAAGAAGTTAATGCTGGTTCTGATAGAAAGGTGTCAGAATACACAGTGCATCGCAGTTTGTTGCATAGCTGCAGACTAGTCAGGGTGCCCATGCTGACCCCTGTCCATCGCCGAAAGCGCCAACAGCGGACACTTGAGCATCAGAACTGGACCTCAGAGCAATGGAAGAAGGTGGCCTGGTCTGATGAATCACGTTTTCTTTTACATCACGTGGATGGCCGGGTGCGTGTGCGTCGCTTACCTGGGGAACACATGGCACCAGGATGCACTATGGGAAGAAGGCAAGCCGGCAGAGGCAGTTTGATGCTTTGGGCAATGTTCTGCTGGGAAACCTTCAGTCCTGCCATCCATGTGGATGTTACTTTGACATGTACCACCTACCTAAGCATTGTTGCAAACCATGTACACCCTTTCATGGAAACGGTATTGCCTGGTGTCTGTGGTCTCTTTCAGCAGGATAATGTGCCCTGCCACAAAGCAAAAATGGTTCAGGAATGGTTTGAGGAGCACAAAAAACGAGTTTGAGGTGTTGACTTGGCCTCCAAATCCCCCAGATCTCAATCCAATCGAGCATCTGTGGGATGTGCTGAACAAACAAGTCAGATCCATGGAGGCCCCACCTCACAACTTTCAGGACTTAAAGGATCTGCTGCTAACATCTTGGTGCCAGATATCACAGCACACCTTCAGGGGTCTAGTGGAGTCCATGCCTCGACGGGTCAGGACTGTTTTGGCAGCAAAAGGGGAACCAACACAATACTAGGAAGGTGGTCATACTGTTATGCCTGCTCAGTGTATAATAAAACATTATGCCAAACTATTCAATACTTTTCAAGAATTTCATTCTATTAATGAGGCGTTTTCCATCACTATGAAATCAGTACAGTTGCATCACCCTGACATTTTGCATTATGCACCCCAAAATATCTCAAATAATTTTAACTCAATACAAAACGCAAAAGCGGATCATTCATTCTGTTGAATTCAGGAATTAAAAACCCGTTCATCATTGAAGAGGTATACTGAAGTCTTTTTTTAATGTATTTATGAACCAAAAAAAAAAAAAAAGTAATGTTTCTTGATTATCTGGAAATCATTTACAGTCATTCAGTATTCATGAAGCTCACCATCAGTTTTACTTGTTGTTCAACTTCACACACCAACAAACCCCTCTTTACGTTTCTCACATTTACCTCCCACTGCTGCTGACTATTGTGTGTTTTTTTCCAGCTTGGCTTCCTGTCACCATGGAGATGCCTCCTTGCCACAATGCCTCTGTCTCATTATGGATTCTTCCCAAAACGTCCTGGAAGTGATGTCTGGTCTTGCCTGACAATGTGAGTGTGTGATAGAGAACAAGATAGAGAGCAGGGAAACGCTAAAGGAGAGAGTATTCAATCTATTCTGCATTATCGGGCAATGCTGGAACTCAGTATTAGCAAATTCACTTATTTCTCCAACGTGCACAAGTTGTTGACAGCATATCAAACATGATTGTTTATTCATTTCTCTTTTCTTTTTAATGAAACTCTTTGCTTCCATGACAAAGTGTGACCTAGTTCAGTCAAGGGGGTCTCAGAGTGCAAACCTCCCGTTCTACAAAATCTGCATAACGGGTCAACCCAGCCTGCCTTTCTGAATAAAACTACTGTGTATCTCAAACTGTTTCATCTGCCACTGCACAATACCCTCAGTCAGTCCTTCACATGCCTGCTCCCTGTGGCATTGCCATGTGTGCTGATCTCGGTTCAGTTTAGTTGTTTTCTTTTCAATGCAATATGACGAAGGAACAGAACAGGCCGATTTTAGGGCAGACTTCTTTTAGTCAACTTGAATCTTGTCTGGATTGACACAGTAGGCTAGAATGGCTTGTTTGTCAAGTGATGCTAGTTGTGTTGTTTCAGGCCCTGTTTACACTAGTGCGTTTTCAGTCACAGATACTATATAGGCAGTAGTAAATGGCTCCATTTACTTGTGTTCTTTGCTGCTCTTTAAATCCTCTACTTTAACAAGTAACAAAATAATTTGTAAAGCAGTTTGTAATCATAGTTTGTCTCATTTGAAACTCACTGCTCCCCCTGTGGTGGGGTTGTGCTACTGCACCCTCCTGCATCACTACAGATGATGTCATACTCTCCTGTCCTTCCCTCTCTGTGTTTGTTTACATTTGCTTCCATTTGCTTTTTCTGTTACAATGTATAGAACTTTTCTCCGTTATCAGTTCTATGTTTCTGTTAATACATCAATTTTGTTGACAAGTTGACTTTAGGTACAGTACGCATTATCTTTGTAAACATTATATGAAATATTACATTTGTATAAGTTGACAACAATGATATGATATAAAGGGTGATTTGAGCTGGATGTAATGCAATCCAGGTGGGATGGAGTTAAGGCTCTTGGAGAAAGAGTCTGCGGTGCAGCTGAGGGCCAATGGTGCAGGACTAATCCTGGTTGTCTTAGCAACCGACCAGCTGCTGCCTGTTTCCTGCCACAAAAGCCATTCAGATTTTCATTTTTCTTTCTGACTTTTGTACTAATCACTGTCTTTTCATATTCATGACATATATACTTTATACCCTCATTCTTGCGCATATGTTGTTTTGGAGCACTAATCTGAATGCAGCTGTGACTCATTTGATGGGAGTTGGGATGTGATTAGATTCTGCAATAGGAATAGGCCTTAGTCAAATTATCCCAAACCCCCCAGAAAAGCTGTCTCAGTGTCTGAGTATGCATCTGATTTAGCATCATATCACAAATGTGCTGTTCTCATTTAAACCTGATGGCAGGGTCAGAAATTAACCAGAGCTTACATTCATTAACCAATGATTAATGAATGTGTTGAATTCCTCAAGATGTTTGTTTTACCTGTTGTCTAATATTTGTTGTCTTATTCTAGGCCTATCAAGTTTTGGGCTGAGTTCCTCTGTGGACACTGTTATGACCTGTTGTATATATTTACTGTCTCTGAGGTGAGTGTTGTTGAATGTGTATCTAATATAAAGTGTTTTTTTATGAAAAAAAACAGCCATGAAAACACTGAATGTGACCAAATTACTTTAAACAATTCTTAAAGGATTAGTTCACTTTCAAATGAAAATTAGCCCATGCTTTACTCTCCCTCAAGCCATCATAGGTGTATTTGACTTTCTTCTTTCTGATGAACACAATCAGAGATATATTAATAAATATCTTGATGCATCCGAGCTTTATAATGGCAGTGAACAGGGGTCACGAGTATGAGCTGAAGAAAGTGCCTCCATCCACATCCATCCATCCATCATAAACGTACTCCACACGGCTCCGGGGGGGTTAATAAAGGCCTTATGAAGTGAAGCGATGCGCTTGTGTAAAAAAAAAAAATCCATATTTAAGTTATGAAGTCAAATATCTAAAACTCTTGCAGTTCAAAAAGCTTACTCTACGTCTTATGCCTTTCCTATTCAACTTAACTGACGCGACGCCATATTTACTCTTTCTTCGTAAATTGTATATGGAAGGCGGTCTGGCGGAAGCTAGATATTTTACTTCACAACTTTTATATTTTATTTTTACACAAATACATCGCTTCACTTCAGAAGGCCTTTATTAACCCCACAGAGCCGTGTGGAGTACACGTTTATGATGGATGGATGTGGATGGAGGCACTTTCTATAGCTTCATACTCGTGATCCCGGTTCACTGCCATTATAAATCTCGGATGTGTCAGGATATTTATTAATATATCTCCGATTGTGTTCATCAGAATGAAGAAAGTCATATTCACCTAGGATGGCTTGAGGGTGAGTAAAGCTTGGGATAATTTTCATTTGAAAGTGAAGTAATCCTTTAAAATAGTGAAATTTATTACATTAAAATATACTTTGACAGTATTGATCTGGGGGCGTATTCACAAAACATCTTAAGGCTAAAAGTAGCTCCTAACTTGCCGATTTAAGAGAAACTCTTAAAAATAATGGGCGTGTCAGTCCTAATTTTAGGAGTCCTACATTTTTGCTCTAAGAGTATTTCACAAAGCATTTTAGCACTAAAACTAGCTCCTAAATCTGTGAAACGTTAGGAGTAGTCAAAAGGACTCCTAAATCACTAAGACCAAATCACAAACAGTCCTAATCCACCCAAAAACACTGTACACCATTGAGGCAATAGCGATAGAGCCTTGGGTGCTGAACCTTTTCTTCATAAACGCAATACATTTTGATTTAGAGATTTGAATCTACAATGAGACGCCAAAAATAAATCTTTAACAAATAAATAAATATTGTCTGATTACCTTTGCCAGTGGTTTTCATGAGTTCACATTTACAAATGATTGAATAAAGTAAAAAATATATATATATAATAAGTGTATTTGGCGTGCTGTCAAAGGGGATCGAGGGCTCAAAGTTCAAAACCAGAGTTCTCCCCGTATCCCCAGCCGAGAGTGAGTAGCGGTGTGGAGGAGGGATGCAGAAAACTGTCGTTACTGTGTATATATTCCTCCTCTCGAGCTGATTAGAAAGACCGTTTGAATGTGTTCCTCCCAAACTTTGTTTATAAAACATCCAAGAGGTGGACAATTAACTGTATATACTAGTTTAATTAGTGACACTTATAGTCTACATTTTAAAACCTTTATGGCAACATTTTATTTTGACTATGGCAACATTTTTATAAAAAAATATTTATTTGAATAGAGCAACATTTGTATTTTAAAACCTTTATTTTAATGTGGAAACATGACACCTCATTCTACAATATTTATATGATTAAATCGCTGACTCCTCCCCCATCAGCCAATCACTCCATAGCAACGAGGTCAACCCCGCCCTTACTCTTAGCTTTAGACTTCTCTCTATTCCTTAGTAAAAGATTGTCTCAGCAGCTTTGTGAATAGTTTTTAAGAGAAAACTCTTAGCTAAGAACTTTTACTGCTATTTAGGAGAACTCTTAGTGGTAAGATAAAATGTTTTGTGAATACGGCCCCTGATTTTTATGGAAGCTTGTTTCTGCCACTGAATAAAAAATGTAATTGTGACTTTTTTTCTCAGAGTTGCGAGATATAAACTCACAATTGCGTGTTATAAAGTTAGAATTGTGTGATATAATGTTGCAATTCTGAGAAAAAAGTATTTTTTCCTCAGAATTGGACTTTATAACTCGCAATTGCGAGTTTTTATTTTTACCTCACAATTCTGAGAAAAGGAGTCTGAATTGCCACTATTAACTCGCAATTGCGTGAAAAAAGCCAGAATTGCGAGAAAAAAGTCAGAATTGCGAGATATAAACTTGCAATTATAACTCACAATTGCAGGTTTATATCTCGTAATTCTGACTTTATAATATGGTTTATAAGAACACAGATGTGTATAATGACATGGGTATTACAACATAAACATGGTTTATGCAAAAAAATAATAATTCAAAAAGGCAAAAGTTTTCTGTGATAGGTAGATTTAGGGGTAGAGGGATAGAATATACAGTTTGTACAGTATAAAACCACTGTAGAGTCCCCGTAAACCACATATACAAGTGTGTTTGTGGGGAAGGTGGGCGTTCAGGTATACCCGACGTTATGGGGGCAAAATGTCCCCACAAAGATGGCAATATCCAAAACTGTGTCCTTGTGTGTCCTTTTTTGGTCCCCATGAGGAAAACAGCCTAAAAAATCATACTAAATTATGTTTTTTGAAAATGTAGAAATTGTGTTTTAGCATCTGTGCTTCTGTCTTCCTTAGCCTAACATAATACTCAGCATATTTCTACATACACATGCTCCACATTTCTCCTCAGGTCTCAACACAAGAATCCATTTTTCTCTTCCCACCTCTCTCTCCCAAGATGGCCGTGTATGCATGTTTATATGAGAGAGAGAGAGCCTTGCAGCCTGCAGTCATTGCATCCGTCTCTCTGATGCCCTGGCTGAGACGAGTAGACGTGGGATGCATACTAACAGACGCCTGCCTGACAAACCAGAGTCCGGCATTAAACTGCTTGATGTGCGCAAGTGTGAGCAGCTCTCAGTCATTTTGAAGATGGTGGCAGATGTGGGTGGTTATTCTGAAAGCTCTTTTGTGTGTAGCCCGTTGGGACCGGCGGAGTTGCATAACAAGGTTTTCATCAGCGCGGCAGTAAACAGCTGAGTGGAAGGAGGAAAATGTGTGTTTTGTAGCAGGGGATGGAGGGGGTTGAGTTGAGGTTGCAGTGCGATGGATGGAGAGGGTTCTTGTCTTGCCGAGGGTGGGGGTGGTCAGACAATCTGGGACAGACAGCCCATGTGATCGTCGCCATGGTGACAGGACGAGCTCAAAGGCGAATGTAGCTGCTCACAGCATTTGGTTGCTTATGAGTGCGTTTGTTTGTGTGCGCTAACATTCAGGTTTCCAATGTTGATGAAGTGACTCAGTCAGTGCGTGTGTGTATGTGTTAAGTAGCTTGGCAGGATTATAGGCCTATCCAGAAACTCCTTTCTGTGTAGCTGGACTTTAATCACTGCCAGGCATTTTTGCACTTTCGTTTGCAACGTCATCTTGAAATGTGCAACTTGAGGATATATTCTCCAAAATTAAATGCACTGTGAAAAATAGTATGAAATGGAGTTGCATGATTCAGGGGTTTTCACAGATCTGTAGTATGGTTTGGGCTCCAGTGTTGGGTCAGTCCTTCCAGAAGACCCAGCATGCATCAAAAATCAATTGATGATGTGATGTGAAAGCAGAGGGGAAAATGTGACCTCTGTAAACAAGCTGGGCACTGGTAAAACATCTATACAAAAGTGTCAATGTCAGTAAGATCTTTTTTTTTTTTTGTGGGAAGGAAATTAAAGGGTTAGTTCACCCAAAAATGAAAATAATGTCATTAATTATTCACCCTCATGTCGTTCCACACCCGTAAGACCTTCGTTCATCTTCGGAACACAAATTAAGATATTTTTGATGAAATCTGAAGGCTCAGTGAGGCCTGCATTGACAGCAATGGTACTTCCTCTCTCAAGATCCATAAAGGTACTGAAAACATATTTAAATCAGTTCATGTGAGTACATTGGTTCTACCTTAATATTATAAAGCGACAAGAATATTTATGTGCGGCAAAAATAAAAAAATAAAAAATCAACTTTTTAAAAATATCTAGTGATGGCCGATTTCAAAACACTGCTTCATGAAGCTTCGGAGCTTTATGAATTGAATCAGTGGTTCGGAGCGCCAGAGTCACGTGATTTCAGCAGTTTGGCGGTTTGATACGCGATCCGAATCACTGATTCGACACAAAAGATTCATAACGCTCCGAAGCAGTGTTTTGAAATCGGCCATCACTAGATATTGTTAAAAAGTCATTCTTTTGTTTGGGTTTTTTTTGCGCACAAAAAAAATATTCTCATCGCTTTATAATATTACGGTAGAACCACTGAACTCACATGAACTGATTTAAATATGTTTTTAGTACCTTTATGGATCTTGAGAGAGGAAGTACCATTGCTGGCAATGCAGGCCTCACTGAGCCATCGGATTTCATCAAAAATATCTTAATTTCTGTTCCGAAGATGAACGAAGGACTTACAGGTGTAGAATGACATGAGGGTGAGTAATAAATGACATTATTTTCATTTTTGGGTGAACTAACCCTTTAATGTTTATTCAGCAAAGATTCATTCAAGTGATTCAAAGTGACAGTAAAGACATAATGTTACACAAGATTTCTACTTTAAATAGTCTAACTGCAGTTATTTTGAGCTTTCTATTCATCAAAGAATCCACAAAAATATTAAGCAAACTGTTCAACTCTTCAACATTGATAATAAGAATTATGTCATGACAAATCTCCAGAGATTGGTATGGTAATAGAGATTGGCATGGTAATGGATATGGCAATGTTAATGTATTTGGTCTTGCTGGAATAGATCTGCTATGCTGCTGCTGCTACTGAGACTTGCTACTGCCAATACATTCACAGAAATTGCCGCGAGCATGTAAGACATGCTGCTCCTGCTGCAACATTTAACCCCCGTAGCAGATCAATACAGGTGGAGCTGGGGAAGGTGGAGGGTTTCTGAAAGTGTGCAGCTGACTGCTAACAGCAGCACTACCGGTATTTGTTTGAATGTTGAGCCACGGCTCATTTGCCGCTGATGCAACAGCAACCAATCAGCTGTCCTATGTAGATAATGATGTGATCGCTACCGAATTACTTAAAAGACCTATCAGCCAGTGCCATCTAGAGTTTCATGTCAGAACTAGGTAAATGTTTCTTGAGCAGCAAATCAGCATAATAGAATGATTTCTAAAGGGTCATGTGACACTGAAGACTGGAGTAATGATGCTGAAAGTTCAGCTTTGATCACAGGAATTATTAAAATAGAACAGAATGTGTATTGCTAATAAAAATATTTATTTAGTCAGAATATACTGCAACTTTTAAATGGCCATCAGTTTTAAATGGTTTAGCTGGTTATGCTGTCTATGGTAACCAGCTAAACATTGACCCCTTATCTTGGGTCAATCTCAGACATTAAACTAGTACAATAATCAGATTTTTTAAATAATGCAAGTTTTTTTTTTTTTATGTCCTCCATCCTTTTCTCACACCTGCCAAATATATCAGTACCATGCTAATCTATTGTAATGAGAATGCTTTATCTTAGTGTACTGTGGATAAGTTATTGATATCATTGCTACTGTATATCTGCCCTCAACTTCAGGATTAGATGATCTATTATTGGGGGAATCTCATGTGCAAGATGTGGCATGTGTACACTGAGTTTTGTTGGATCTTAGCCCCCTCTGCTGGTCAAAACTCATAAAGAGTCACAGGTGACTTGTAACAGGTCTCAAACGTATAAGATATGCTGGTAGAATGATAAAAACAAAACAGGATCAGAAAATGGGTGCCACTGTTTTAACTTTATTTTCTGAAAAATCTGCACTATCTCCATATACATTTTATAGTGTTTCCTCAAATAGAAAAAAAAAGTGATTACATGGTAAGGAGGATCATGTGAAAAATTAAATAAATTAGTAATTTCTAAATTTAATTTCACATGGTCATATGATCCTTTTTGGCACATGGTTTGGGTTTACAAATGGGACACACCACCTTTGTTGAAAAGGACACAGACTGTTTTGCCTTTCTGTTTAAAATGGTATAGTCTTGACTGGTTATTTCAACATGGTTAATGCTATTTTGAGTGTTGTAGGTTGGTAAATTGATCAAGGAGTGATTGGACTCTTGACAATTCTATAGAAAATTGAGTTTGCTTTGTTTTCTGAAATGGGTGAACATAACAGCCTGTTCTCTTCAAGGGTAGCTGTGAAGCAGTGATTAGCCTTTATTTAACTTGCTTATTGCTGCATATAAAATGATAGTTCCAGTCCTTGATTATGATTGGCTGAGCTTTGACTTCTTGGGGCTTTATTGCTTTATTGTAACTGTTTTTTGTATGAAAACCTTAACAACATACAGGTATACGTAAGGAAAACATTTATTCAGTGTCTCAAGGGCATAATAATAATAATAAAAATAAAAATGGGGTTAGATTTTACAAAATTGTCAGCACATAATACCTGTGAGAATTGTATATTAATAATCATGAGCATTCCTTTCAAATGGTAAAAATTGCCATTCCTAAAAAAAAAAAAATTACAAAAAGCATTCAAATGTGCTTTAAAAACATGAATGTCCATTAGCAGCTGTTAACTGCCATATTGTGGTGAATGTAGTCTCCGATCATTGATCATGAAGAGCTCTGCGGTTGTAGCTCGGAGTCGTCATCGGAGATCCCTCTCACTCCTTCCTCCCAAACCCCACACAGACAGCTCGCTCGAGGGAGGTGTGGGGCGAAAACCACTTCTAATTTCCGCAGAGCACTGCTTTGGCTGTCTGATTTTACTTGTCCTGCCAACCTTGTGAGCATGAGCCTCACCATCACTTGGTTGGCCCAAGCAATGCCCAATGCAGGAAGCACCTTACTGCCCACCAGCCTGTGTACATTAAGTTATAGAAGACTTATTAGAGAGCTTCAAAAGCTCAAAGTATGATCTGTCCAGTTTTGTAATTACTAGGGATGTGCGGGACTAGTCGACATTGGAAATACTAGTTGTTAAAGGGATAGTTCACCCAAAAATGAAAATTCTGTCATTATTTACTCATCCTCAAGTTGTTCCAAACCTGTATGAATTTCTTTGTTCTGCTGAACACAAAAGAAGATATTTTGATGAATATGGGTAAGCAAACAGTTGTGGCACACCACTGACTTCCATAGTATGGAGAAAAATAAAATCGCACATACAGGTTTTTGATTGTCCTCTCTGAGATTGTTAGACTAGTCCGTTAAAAAATTTCAGTTTAAACATTAATGAAATTATTTGTGGTGCACATCCCTAATAATTACAACAAGTCTCCTGAAATGAGCTTAGCTGTTATATTCAGGCCCTTCTGCTGCTGACAAAACTGACACAAATACACTCACCCATAGTCGCACCTCCCTGGATTTGGGCCGTCCACAACATCTGTAACCTAGGACAGATAAATAGCATACAGTGAGAGCTATTTCTGTGTTATTTAAATTTAAATTATAATGTCTATAGCATTTACAGTGCATATTGTATAATATCTCTGATTAGGTGTTGGAAATCAGATGGAGGTCTGACCTGGTTGACGCAGACTACAGGTGCACCATATGCATGACTCAGGCGGTGGAGTGTACTGGAAAAAGCCAGCAGGTGGCGTGACCTCTGTACAGCCTCATCAGCCTGGAACTCACTGCGAAACAGAGCAGCCACAGAGTCCACCACCACCAGTCTGACCAGACCTCGCTTCAGCAGCACAGGCACACGCTGAGACACGCACGCCTGCAGAGCTTCCTGCTCACATATGCACCAGCATTAAAGGGTTAGTTCACCCAAAAATTTAAATTCTGTCACTTATTACCCACCCTCATGTCGTTCCACAACTGTAAGACCTTCGCTCATCTTCAGAACACAAATTAAGATATTTTTGATGAAATCCGAGAGGAATATGACTCGTCCATATATATAATCAACACTTTCAAGGTCCAGAAAGGCACTAAAGACATTGTTAAAACAGTCAGCGTGACTGCAGTGGTTCAACCTTAATGTTATGAAGTGACTAAAATACTTTTTGTGCGCAAAAACAAAACAAAAATAATGACTTTATTCAGCAATTTTCCTCTTCCCTGTCACTCAGTTGGCTCAGTGAATGCATTGCAGAGCATCCGTGTTTGCGCTGATGCAGGAGCCGGCCAATAATAAGTCGGCGTTTAGATGCAGAAACTGGAAGTGCTGAACGTAAACAGCATAAGAGAATGACACAGAAGAGAAGATATTGTTGAATAAAGTTATTTTTGTTTTGTTTTTGCGCACAAAATGTATTCTCGTCGCTTTATAACATTAAGCTTGAACGACTGCAGTCACGTCGACCTTTTTAACAATATCTTTAGTACATTTCTGGACCTTGAAAGTGTTGATTAAATTGCTGTCTATGGATGAGTCATATTCCTCTCGGATTTCATCAAAAATATCTTAATTTGTGTTCCCAAGATGAACGAAGGTCTTACGGGTGTGGAACGACATGAGGCTGAGTAATTAATGACAGAAATGTCATTTTTGGGTGAACTAACCCTTTAAGACCCTTCTCATGGTTATTAACTTGTTAAAGAGGGATTTTTGCCAGTCTCACCAGGTCAGCCGCATGCTCGATGTAGATGCTGTCAGTAAAATGCCGGCTGCGGATCAGAGCAGGAGGTAGATCTGGTCTGAGCCGGGACTGCTGGGTAATGAGTTGCCGTAGTCGTTTGATGGGGAAAGAGTCCTCAGTGCAGATATAAACGACACCTGTTTTAATGACCATATAAAATGTGATTTAAAACAGCATTTCATCAGAACTGTGTCAAAACGATTACTTTCTTCTCCTTCTACCCCAGTAATCTCACATGTTGCCACTAGAGTTTCTCAAACTGTGCTCAGATTTGACAAGATACTGAAATAAGTGTCTATTTGATGCGTTTATGAAAGTAATGAAAATGGTCTTAAAAGTGGTTCTCAATCAGGGGGCCGGGTCTCACTAGGAGACCGATCAAGATATTCTTTATTTTATTGACCCCTGTTAACAATGTTTTTTTTTTTTCTTCTTCTTTTCTTTCAGCATTGAAGAACCAGGATTAACACAATCTTGGAAAAGATGGATATATGAGGGCATTTAAAAAAAGTGTGATTTCTATACCTGGAATTTATACCACCTGATGATTACTATTTTTAAAAAAATCTTAAAATGCAATTAAATATTTATTTTATTGTGTAGAAATTGAGTTAAAAAACCTTACCTGAGTTCAGCCCTCCGTTTTCCCGTGGATACTGGACAGATAAGCAAAGCTGCAAACAAAACTGAGTTTTCCCAGCAGCACTCTCGCCTGCCAGCTCTGTTATTCCTCGTAACGGGAGACCACCGCGCATCAGACCGTCCAGAATGGGGCAGGCTAAAGAAAGCCTGTGTCCGGGCTCCAAAACAGGACATTCTCCCTGGATCAGCTGTAGAGCTAAGAATACATTACAATAATAGTTTTGCTTCAAATATAGCTGAATCTCAAATGGTACTAGACGAATGTTGTAATAAACGAAGCCCACCTGTGACCGGGCTGGACTTGCGGACAGCAGCTGCTACAGCTGAATGCAGCCGCTGAACATCCGTCTTTGACAAGCGCGTCAGTCTCTGCACATCTGGACCAGAGACACGGAGGATCTCCTTCGCTGATCTAAAATTGGCTAAACAATAAAATAACATTAAACAAGAAGCGAATTTAACTTTAGACTGAGTGTACTCAAGCGGGAATTCTTGTCAACCTTTTTTAACAGCAGCAATAATCCTTGGATTCAGCTCAAGTTGTTCCCACTCCATCACCTCCCGCGGATCTCCATTTAAACGGTGTAACGTTAGTAAAATAACGCTATTTTAACCCACTAAAACGATCAGCTCATATTTTGAACGGCGCACCATTTACTTCCCGGTCAACATGTCAAAAATTCTGTCAAAATCAAAGTCTAAAATCCAGTCGATGAACGATTTTATTATTTTAACCTGATAGTGTTTGTACAAGGACAGACAAGCCACTACAAATATAACGAATAATACTTTATTGTAGCAAGTCAATAAGAGAAAGAGTGCAATATCGGCTAACAACTCACACTCCTTTCATATTATCGCGCTTTAAGACCAGAGTCCGCCACTGGCCCAGTCCATATCAAAATGGGGGTGTTTGGAGTGTAAACGTTTGACTATGTGGATTAACTGGGATTATAATAAATGTACGTTCATGAATAATATTTCATAAAACACGTATCCTGTCATAATGCGACACATATTAGATAAATAAACTAATCAAACAACTAAACGAAGAACTGTGGCATAGTGGCCACCACCCCTCTATATTCAGCTTTTAAAAAAAGCCCATAATGTCGTCTCGCAGTCGGGTAGAAGAAAGCCTTGGTTGGAAGTCACTATTTGTAATGGTGTTATTAAATCACATTAAATATTTTACCATACTTTGTAGGCATGTTGCTCAATGAAATGAATTGCTTGCTAATTAAATAGTTTGTGAAAGCTAACAATAAATAGGACTGGAGGATACTGGTTTAAACTGTTTGTTCTTAAGTCTTTACTTCCTTTGACTGGTGAGTGGTTTGCTGCTATTGAAAGCTAGCATTAATGCCTTATATTTACGCGCGTCTGTATAATATGAGATAAAAAACGAAGCGATACATTGGGTTGTTTGTATTTTGTTTGCAGTAGTGTCATACAGGTCTTATGTAAGTTAGCTTTTCATTTTGTAGCATATGTTCACCTACTTAAATCATATCAAAACATTAGCTTAGCAAGGATTATATATATATATATATATATACTAGAAATATACATTAGAGATAATACTAATATGAAGTTAATCCTATTATATAGAAAAGTAAATATGTGAACGATAACGATGATGGGTTAAGTGAGCGTTGTGTGTCAATTACGTCTATGCTGTAGTGTAGCAGAGCGGAATATCACTGACGTTGGAAAACTGGCGACCCGAGTTCAAACCCCGGTCTGGACATAGTTTAGTATCAACTATATCATTCAGAAAATAGTACATTAAGCAATTGTATTAAGTATATTATTATGCTGTTCTATTCCGAATAATAATAAACTGACGTTGTAGATGATGTGTTTGTTTGCCAATCGTTTGTTGTTTAGTAATGGTGTACATCTTGTCTTCTTCAGGTCTGAATCTACCTGCCAGTATGAGTCGTCAGTGTAAGAACTGTGGTGGAGCAGACATCGACACAGACCCAGCCCGGGGGAGTGCAGTCTGCACAGCCTGTGGTTCGGTTCTGGAGGATAATATCATCGTATCTGAGATTCAGTTTGTGGAAAACAGCGGAGGGGTGTCTTCAGCGGTCGGCCAGTTTGTATCCGCAGATGGTAAGAAAGAGCTATTCAGTTGAACCTGAACACAGTTTTGAGACTAGGGGCATCATCCACCTGTGTTTTAAAGGGGGACCAGAAGTTTGTGTGTGTGTGTGTGTGTGTGTGTGTGTGTCTGTGTTTTAATTAACGCTCAAAAGCAATATACAGAGTCTAACAATAAAAAAGAGGAAAAAGAGGATTAAAAAGCAATATAAACTGGAAATAATGACAAGTTTTGATAATTACATGTCACTAGAAATAGGAAGAGAATTGCAAACAGGTAATACAAGATAATTTTAATGTTTGTTTTTTTTGGACAATTTAAATGTGAGATATTGCTCAATTTCTTTTATAAAAACAAGAAAGAGAGGTTAAGAATTTCAGAATCTGTGAATGTGGAAATTGTTAATCAACAGGATCAGATTCATTACATAAAATTATCCTTTATTTTTTAGACTGATCATAATCAACAAAGCTTAGAACCACATCCTTGCATTACAATGCACTCAAGAATTTCACTCCTAATAAATCCTGAAATACCTTGCTAAATTTTTAACAAATGGACTAATCCAAAAAAAAAAAGACGGATTAGATAGATCCTTTTATTGTCCTCGAGGAGAAAATTTGTTTCCACCGTAGGTGCGTACATAAACAATCACAGCACAACACAAACCATTTAACTTATCAACATATAATACAGAAAAAAGAAGAAGAAAATAAGACGTATGAGATGATGTATCAATGGCTGGTGTCCTATGTATTTAAGGCTTGTATAGCTGCACATTGGCAGTCTATACCTATGGACTGAAGGAAGGGGAATGAAATACTGATAGTGTGAATGGTCTGGATTTAAGATTTTATGTGCCCTATGGCAAGTCAATGTGAAGACACTGTCTGATAGATTAGGAGTAGCAATACCAATAATTTTGCTAGCTAAATCGGTTATCTTCAACAATTTGTTCTTATTGGTAACTGTTAACGCATGAAAGAAATAAATAGCACCAAACATAAGAACTGGCTCAATGATATTGTGATACAAGAGGAGAAGACGACAAGGCTGAACAGACAATGTCTGAGTTTACGGATAACTGTCAGTCTTTGTTGACAGTACTTGTAAACAACTAAAGAGTATGCTGGTTGAAGTTGTTGAAGATGTTGGTCTAGTAAAAACAAAAAGGCGTAGCTTGATGACGTTGAGTTTGAGCGCGTAATCTTGGGAAATGTCATCTTCACCTCACAGCTGGTGGAAAAGAATTGGGACTGGACTCGGGCAGAAATCATGTTCATGAATGAGATTATTAACGATAATGTAGAATGAAGCAGAGCAGGACCGAGTGTTGTGGGAGCTGAACGAGGTCGCTGGAGAGATTGCTAATGAGAGACGAGCGCGACGCATGCCTCGAGAGCAGCGGAACTTTTATTATGCCGCAGTCACCGCTTCTGCCTCTTCCGGTCAAGCGTATGTGGGGTAACACAGCACTGTTTATCATATTAGATACATTTGACTATGTTCAAAATGATATGTTTCTCTCTGCATTCACTCGGTGGCTGCTGTGAGACACTTGTTGCACACTGCAGTAAGATAGATCGATTTTAGAATATATTAATAAACGCTGGGTGGCTTGTGTTGATAAATGGCATGCAATTAATTTTAAAACATTTTGTATGATGGAGAAAATGCTGTATTACTTAGCTGCTTGACAAAAGTGTTTTTTTCTGAAGCATGGTAAAAGCTTGGTACTCTCGGAAATTCAAGAAAACTAGATTTAAGCAATAAGACTAAACGTGTTGAGTTATATAACAATAATTTGTTTTCTATCTATAAATGTAACCAAACAGTTGTTCCCTTGTCTAATAAAACATGTAATATATTAAAGCGTCTTTGGTGTCTCCATGGCTTCTACAAAATAAAACCGGAAACAAGGATATGATAACATTGTCAGGCGACTCCCGGACACATGCCACATCCTTGGTTAAAATCGCAATTTTATCATGATTTACAAGTAGTTGAAAACATTTGGGATATTGTAAGTACTCAACTGAACAAAATATATAACACTGGCCTAGTGGTTTTTGGATATTTTACTGCAAAATCTTACATATTGTGCCTTTAATGATACAGGCTTGTATTGATTTAACTCTGATGGATGATACTTTTTTGGGACTGGAATAACAATTGATGATTTCCAGATAACAGGTATTGTTGAGGTACAGAGTGATCAAAGAGAGACAGAATGAAGAACAGGGGTTAATTCCAGGGCACAGTTTTTCAAGACCCGCCCAGGTGCTGTATTTGGTTTGCACTTAATGAGTTGAAAGTAGACATCCTGCCTGGTTAGAAGGGACCCATTATCAAACTCTTGAAAGGGCAAAGAGACCTGGAAATCAGGTGTCAAAACAAGTATATTACAGGCTTGTCCCATAAGAGTAATATGTTAAGATATAAACGCGAGAGATTTTTTAGCATGCAAATGAATATTTGGTTCAAAACCCATCTTAATCCATATTAATAGTTTTTTAGTTAATTAAGAAAAACGAACATGACCGTTAGTGTGCATTTCATTTGCAAAAGCAGTTTTGACATTCTTATAGCAAATGATCTGCAGAAAGTTTGACAGGACTGGACATTACCCCTCAATTTGAATGGGCTTGACCTTTCCACCTGGGACTGTTTTTTGCCATGATATTAAACCATTAAAAATAAATCTCATTGCACTTGCTCATTGGCTCAACACAACAAGCAAAGTCCACAATTTGGATTCACTATTTATTTAACAGTGAAATTGTATTTTTTTTTACAGCCTCCACAGTCATCCTAGAAAAGAATGTTTGGTTCAGCATTAGAATATTGCTTAAATTTACTGTTGTATGATACTGTATGTTGCTTAAATGTACTATACATAATTCATAAATGGAAAATTACCTCTTATTATTCCTTTATGAATGCTGGAACCGTAACGGCTTCTTTTACCAGGGAAGAACAGAGTCCCTCTTAATTTGTCATATGATGGTTTTATTGTTGAAAGCTTATGATCAGAACGAAAATGTCCATCTTTGACTTTTTGCTGTTGTGTATGCATAATAAGTGATTTCTTCGGATTATAATCATTATCTTCATGCATATGCTTGCCTGCTACAAGGCCTTCATTTTCCCATCTGTACTCTTGAAGTGGCTGAGCACTGCTTTCAGTGGCAAGTTTGCTCTTACTCTTCATGTTGAATGTGGGAAGTATGTAACTCTTCAAATGTTTTTGGCCCCATTCACTTTTGCTTGCTTCGAATGTATTAGAAATAATATTTTTTGTGTAGCGCAAAGAATCTTTTGAAGGCAGATTGTTAATTAGTTCATTAAAATGATCCGAGGAATGTTGAAAACTACTGTCAGGAGTGTAATTGTCCATGTTTTCTCTCAGGTAAAGCTGGTCACTCACTTCATTGCTATTTAGATTGTAGTTTGTTGGATAACCGCTGGTAATGAGAGACTGTAAAAAGGAAGGCAAGGTTTCATTTTTGATGTGTGATGCATTTTTTGATCCCTTGTAGAAAGCTGAAGTCGAATGGTTATTACCAATCATCACAGAATTGTCCTGATTTAGACCACTCCCTTTCATAGTTTTCTGTAAGACATCAACAAGGAATGACTTTTCCTCCAACAAGCCATTAAAAAAGTCTTGCTGCCCTGCATGTGTCATAGATGGACCAGAGTTGTGTTTGATAATCATTTGAGGGGTAAATTGCACACCAGATTCCTTGAGTTGGGAATGCCTGTATGGATATGGATTATTGTTGGCATCGTAACCGTTTTCTGATGTATAGGCAGGGTGTGGAAGTTGTGTATCCTCCTTATCTGTTGCACAGCAGCCTCTGCCAGACTTCTGGCTGTAAGAAAGTTTGTTCGGCCAAGGTTTAGGGTCAAAAACAGAGGCTGTGTGAGAGCTGATAAGGTTTCCTTGTGGTCCTTGTAGGTTATGTGGAGATACATAAAGAGAACACATGAAAGCAATTATTTTGATCTTTCCTGTAATAGAAAGTGTCAGTAATAACCTTGTTAACCTGTAGTGTCTAACTTTGACTTACCAAAGCTTGGATCTTCAAACAGTCTAGATGTGAAAACCTGTTGAACAGAGTCAAGTGGATAGAAGCATCTCACAGTGAGCCTGAAATATTCATAGAAAAAAAAAAAAAAGTGTTCAGAATTGTTTTCAAAGATTCAGTGTTATTTGGGTCATTGACAAATAAAGCTTAAAAAAGTGTTTTTTTTAAAAAAATCTTTTCAAAACTGATGTAATACATATTTTTTAGTCATTAACAATGTTTAAACAAACTGTTAAATAACATTTCAAAGTGTTTAAATTCATTTTTGACTTTTTATGTCAGGCGGTACAACTAAATAGTTGTATGTATACTGTAGTTGCACCACCTGACATGGAAAGTGTACCAACCTACCCATACTTGAAATTAACAGTTTTTACCAGTATTTGAGAGAGATCTACAAACCCTTTCTCTGAACAAAAGTTTTTCAATATCTCAACAGCTTTAAAACTACTGATATTTATAAAATTCTTTTATATGAAAGGTTTCAAACCTAAAATTGCGCCATAGTATTTAGTTTTAAATTTTTTATTAAGACACCATTTTAAATAGGTTTTCTTAGTCTGTTCATTTGTTCGGACAGTTGCACCACCTGACATGGGGGTTTAAGATAACAAAACTTAAAATAATATGTATAATATAAATGTACTAAACATGAATTCAAACTAAATAGGTTTTACTAAATAAAGTAATATACGTCATGAATTTATCAAATTATTTTAAAAGGAAGTAATGCCCTTGGACACAAAAATATGCACGTCATGTCACTGACCCATTTAAATATTGACCAGTTAGACAAATACCTGAATTTTGATTCTCTTGTAATGGTCGTTTCCTGGTCAGTTACGGCACCTCCATCAAAAACGACCTCGTTTTCATAAATAACGTAGCCGTCACCCACCTACACGAGGATGCAGATTGCATTGGTGAATATATACACTACTGTTCAAAGGTTTTAGGGCAGTAAGTTTTTAAAGAAATTAATACTTTTATTCAGCAAAAAAGGACACATCAAAAAGTGATCAAAAAGGTGACAGTAAAGACAGTATAATGTTACAAAAGTTTTCTATTTCAAATGAATGCTATTGTTGCATGGTTTTTACAAAAATATTAAGCAGCACAACTGTTTTCAACATTAGTAATAAGAATAAATGTTTTCTGAGCAGCAAATCAGCATATGAAAAAAAAAAACCTTGCTACGAGCACTTTACTGACATAACTGTGACTTCACACAGCACTTACATACTGTTGTTCTCATGTTGATTTTGATTTGATTCTACTATTCTCATTTGTAAGTCGCTTTGGATAAAAGCGTCTGCTAAATGACTAAATGTAAATGTAAATGCATATGAGAGTTTTTAAATTCTAATAATATTTCACAATATTACTGTTTTTAACTGCATTTCTAAATGCAGCTTTGGTAAGCTTGAGATAAACATCTTACTGACCCCAAACTTTTGAACAGTTACAGTAGTGTACTTATTCATAAGCATAAGTTCAGTGCATTTACCAATAATCTAGTCCCACATGTGGACACAGCAAAAGAAAACATGACCCTCGTCTCATCCGTTGCCTTGGGTCTGCATCTTCTGTCTAGAAGAGTTGTGCTGCTGGGTGGTACCGTTGGCCAGGTTTTTGTAGTGGTCGCCACCACAGTCATCACTCCATCTGTGGAACACACTAGAGAAATAGAAGTTATTTGATTATTAGTTAAATGGTGCTATTTAATAGCTATTAAACCCTGTTAACATCTTATGGTATCTTGCCTGTTAGTTCATCCGTTTGAAAGTAACAGCGCTTTGATGTTCTCTTGTGAATCTCCAGAGTCTTTGAGTCTCTTATAAGAATCTCAAAGGTGCCAACAAAGTTTCTCAATGTGATGTCCTGGAAAATCAGAAAACTTAAATATGTTATAGAGTTATAATATTCCCAGCTTGATATTTTTGAAGCACTTATGCAAATTATTCAATAAAATTATTTATAATTTGTTTAATTTTATATTTTATCCTTTTTTTTTTCTTTCTTTTTTTTCAGTTTTTATAAAGAACTCCCTCCCACAAGTTGCATTTTTACACTTTAGTGTCAAAACAAAGTTGGGATTTTATTTAACATTGGCTGTGTCCGAAACCTAGACAGCTGACTTGTTGCCTCGCTGCCCTAAAGGCCCGATATACTTCAAGCTAAAATTGTGTAATGTCATTTCGAACAAAATCAGGCCAAAACAAATGTTCGTTTCGTTTTTGTTTTGGGAGTTTGAAATAGCTTGCCAAAGCAAACTTTGCAAAAAAGTTTGCTCTGGTTGGTAAACACCTTTGAACTACAGCAAATCAGCTATTCTCCTGTAGTAGATGGTTACAGTACAACGTCACGAAGTAGCAGTTAAAGTTGCGTATGCGCAATAGAACACCAGCAGCTGTTGCTTAAAGTCCTTACAGACTTTGCAGACAGAGTTTGCGCATGAAAGTACTTGCTGAAACTAATTTTGGACACACTTCTGAGGCACCGTAACAGTTTAATGATTTACAACAAGAGAAAGAGCTTTGGTGAGAACTAAGCAAATATTACTACAATAGTAATTTCTCGCTAGAAATGACATCAAAAATGGAAAACATACATTTACGCAAAATCTGACCACCAACCTCAACATTCAGCTGCCATCAATTTTTTTAGCTCAATTATCACAGAATGGAACGCACAGAAGGATTGTGGGATATCAAAGGCAGTGAAGGATACATCTATGCTGCCTTCAAAAATATCTCAGGAGGCGGCAGGAAGTGAAGCAAATAGTGGATTCGGATGTGCCTTGATGCCTTCTTTCTCTACCTTTGAACGCATCCTCTGAAGGCAGCTTTTTTTTAAGCTTTTGGACACAGCCATTGATTCTGTTGATGCACAATTACTCTATATACAATGGAAGCTTGTTTCCGGCACAGAATATAACAATTTAATTGCTACTTTTTATCTCACAATTGCGAGTTTACATCTCGCAATTCTGACTGCGAGTTATAAAGTCAGAATTGTGAGATATAAACTTGCAATTGTAAGAGATCATTTTCTTCTCGCAATTGACCCTTCTCCAGGAGTTTGATTGTCAGGCGATCTAACCAATCATAATGAAGAATCCACCATTTTGTCCGACAAAGCAGTCATGGGAGTTAGTAGATTAACGTAGGTGGACTTGAACTTGAAAAATGGTGTGTACTCAAGTCTTTCCGTGATTGAAACATTCCTTATGATGTTCATTCATGTTTATTTGATGCTATAAATGAACTAGAAAGAAGAGCTGATCGGTTCACGAGCCGCTTTAACTGAGGCACTACAGCGATCTGTCACAACACATTAAAGAGCCACAAAATGGTATTTGTTTACATTTCTTTAAAAATGACAAAATTTGAGACTTTTTCATATCAAAACTAACCTGCTCAGTCTTGTCTGCCGATGCGTTGTCAGTGTCCTCTTTGCTCTACAATGTATTTTTCACTGCGTGAGAACATGATGTGTGGCGAGAGATCGGCATGGCTTGTCAGACATAGCAACAGTAACTAAAAGGGGGCGGGTCTTTGCGAACAGTCAACTGCGAGTTTACATCTCACATTTCTGATTTTATAACTCAAAATTGCATGTTATAAACTCAGAATTGCGAGTTTATCTCACACAATTCTGACTTTATAACTCGCAATTGCAAGTTTATATATCACAATTCTGACTTTTAATTTTTATGCAGTGGCGGAAACAAGCTTTCATAATATACTTCCATTTTAAGTGCATTTAGGAGATTTTGTTTCTTTACAAGCCAGAATTATTTCCAGATGTTATCAATAGAGCTCAAGTTGTATTTAACTTATTCTAATGTTAAAAACAAAAGGAGATCTGAATCAAGACTGTCATCAAGACATTATGAAAATCAGTATATAATTTGAACCACAAATGTTTTTCTTTGCCTCATAAACGTAGCCCGACATGAAGAGTGGGACCTCCAGAGTCATACTGTGACTGTCGTTCATCAGTATGTAGCCCCTTAGTCTGGATAAGTCATATGTGAGAGCTTGATGCCCCACACAGACTTCCCAAAGTCCGGCATGCCTCGAATGTTCCATCCTGAATATTATGCTCTGTGCTGTACAGAAAGCAGTGACAGCTGGAGGAACTAAACGAGAGGGAAACAAATCAGACTCAGACTTTTTGTGACTTTCATGTCATGCAATTTAAATCTATTGACTCCTAAAGACTTACAAGCATCATTAACGTGTGCCACAACAGAGACACGGTTGAAAAATGTGTCGTTTTGTCCGATGATGTTAAGGGTGTAGTTAATCTCCACAGAGTACTGCAGAAGTCCTTCACCCAAGTACTGTTGATTAGAAAATTAGATTTTATATTTATAATATATTAGTTAAATATATAATATAAATATAAAACAGTGGGAATAATAAACTATAGAAAATCCCTCACCACGCGATTGACAGCTTTATCTTTAAAAGGGACCTTGATGGTGATGCCATGGGTCCCGTTAATGTGGGGAATTTTTGTAATTAAGTAATGGTGTTGAATGTCATCTGTTACCGACAGATAGTTCTCATTCAGCTTGATTGCAATGAGCTGCACATCTGCAGCAAAATTACCAAGATACACGGTGAACACTTCTTCATGAGGCAAAGTTTCTGTTATAGAGAAGAAGAAAGAAAAAAATCAATATAAAGGGTACGTTTAAACCACAACGATGACAACGTTATCAAAACGATTCCCGTTCACACGGATCCGTGAAAACAACTAAAAACGCTGTATTATGCATGCCAGACAAGTAGCACATACGCAACCTTTTACAAAGCACTCACGTCAAACTCAGAGACGATAACCGTATAGTTTTCTAAAACTTGCACTTTGAAATCCGTTTATTTTCAGGCCACTAAAACACCGTTGTCGTGTAAATGAACGGCCAAAACGCATAAAAAGTTTTCCCGTTTTTAGTTGAAAATGGTGTTGTGTGAATGGCCCCTCGGACAAAATAAATTTGCTATCATGTACATCAAAGACACTTAAAAAAAATAAAAAAAAGTTTATAATAAGCATAATTTAGTTCTGTAAAAAAGCTGAAAAATAATTAAAAATTTGTTTTGAACATTGGTTATCAGAAGAATAATATGCACCAGTCATAAAAACAATATCAGTCTATTGTATAACTGTATGGTAATGATCTCACCATCTATAGCGAAAAGATTCTGAGAAACTAGTGGCGTCTCCATAACTTGTAGCTGGCGATATCTGGTCTCCATTTCAGTACCATCCATAAACACATGCGAATAAATGTGCTCATAGTACAGGAAAGCCATGTAACTTTCTTTATAGACATTATTTTCCACCAAACTCTGCGACACACAGCACAGAAGAAATGATTGATTTATTTTTTTTGCATAAATATACAACATTGATTACCAGTCCAGTACATACCTTTCTGTAACCTCCTGGTGCACCAAATGGCACTGAAACATGCACCACCTGGCCATCTTCTCCCAGTATGTAGCCCATGTATTTCCTGGTGGCCTCATCCAAGAGCTGAGCATCCACACCCAGCTTAATGCTCTTGCTTACAAACCCAGAGGGGTCCTGCACCAGCGGGGTCACGACTTTAGGAGTTCTCCAGTGCAAAGTCACTCCATCAAATGAGCTAGGGGCTGATAAAGATGCAAGACTGAGAGGAAAGTACGGCCTATGAAAGCTTGAACGTCTATGAACGGCTGTTATTTGCATTAAAGATAGCCTATTGTATGTACATTTTATAGTTCATCAACAATCAGTTATATAACTATAATGTATCAGAAATTGAACATGCCCAATGAGTTACCTATCGTGCATGCCGCAGATGTGTCAAGCATCACTACCGCCCATTTGCATCTGAAAAACACTGTTGCGTGAATCACCTCTACAGCAATGCCGTCAATCTGAGGAAACAAGGTTGTTTCAACCTTCAACCATATAAAAATCCTGAGATATTATCATGGTAGAACCTGCACAATTAACATTAAAAGGTATAGTTCATATAGTTCACAAACAACAACAAAAATTACATATAAATTGATCATCCCTCTTTCACAATGCATAAGATTATTTCTCTGAATGTGTGAGACTTGCGATTCATTGGCCGCAATAAGTAAACAACTAAAGAATAACCAAGTGCAGGAAATTGTAAAACTATTTGTGTCACCAACCAGTGTGTTGATGATTATGACAATACATTAAAATAATATGATAAATACCAGTTTGCGCTATAACAAGCCATTTTGTTCAGCTAAAAATAACCAGAAGCAAATGACACTAGAAGCCAGACACATTCAGTTTACAAATGGACACATCTGCTCTTACATGAAAAATAAGGTGGATAGATAGAACAACATTGCGGTCAATGCAAAAATCGGACCCCTTTGATTTTCATTTCATACTACTATTCAAAACTTTGGAGTCAGTAAGATTATTAAAGAACTAAATTTCATTTAGTTGGGATGTATTAAATTGATCAAGAGTGACTGTAAAAAAAAGAATCCTTAAAAATGTATCAAGGTTTACACAAAAATATTAAGCTGCACAACTGTGACACTGAAGACTGAAGTAATGGCTGCTGAAAATTCATCTTTGCCATCATTAGAATTAATTTTAAAATCTATTCAAATAGAAAAGTTCGTTTTAAATTGTAATAATATTTCACAATATTACTGTTAAATGCAGCGTTGATGAGCAAAAGAGACTTCTTTCAAAAGCATTAAAAAAATCTTACCAACCAACTTTTAAAAGGTAGTGCATGTACAAAACACACCAGGACATTTTTCAAAATATCTTTTGTGTTCTACTAAATAAAGTAGGTCATATAGGTTTAGAACGACAAGAGGATGTATAAATAATGACTGAACTATCCTTTTAATTTTAATTTCACCTGCCTCTGTGATCGCTGAATGTGGCTGACTGTAGGCAGAGCGAAAGACCACCCTGTTTGGAGTGGAATCAACCATGTATCCCATCCGCCTGGCATCAGAGATAGACATCGCATCCAAGCGTTCCTGATTCAGAAACATTATCTTCCACTCAGAGATGGCAGATTGCTGGGCCTACAAGTGGAGATACAGAGCTAACAATGAGAAATTCAAACCGTAGAAGTTCACACCTGCCATTAAAGCACCAGGATTTCTTACTAAAGCAAGAGCAGCCAGCCAGGCTTCATTAGTAGTGCGGTTATCGGATGAGCAGGGTGTATCTCTCGCCAGCGTCACCTAGATCAGAGAAAACCAGATAATGCTGAATACAGCTGTGTACCAGTGTTATTTTTGTATTTATATACTATTATAGTTTTTATTAATGTTTTGATTTAGCGTATATATTTAAATTTTAGTAATTTAAATCAATTCTAATACATTTAGTAAGCTTTTTTATTTTTTATTTTGTTTTTATATTTAGCTATTTCAGTTTTAGGAATTTTTCAAGTTTTTTTTATTTATTTAATATTTATATTTTATTTCAAATTAACAGGAATTTTAACTAACAATAACACTGCTGCGTATCACACAGGATTTATATTGCCTGCCTCACAAAATCCTACCTCACAAAATCCTACCTCTATGTAGTTTTCTTCACAGAGGATCTCTTTGGCAGACCAGTCAGCTGGCAGCGTGCAGGTCTCTGAGAGAGAGAATTTATTCTCTTTCCCCATATAGTCAGTCAAAACAACATTCAGCTTAAAAAGGAAGTTGTTGTCATTCTACAAGACATCATACAACAGAAAACAATAGTATTAAAAATGTATCCACATTCAAGACTTCTAGATATGATAGTTCTAGAGCTAACCAATCAATATTTTCTTTTTTAACTGAAGTCTTGCCTGGTTTTCGGTGTGGCAGGAGAAATAGGACGCCCTCAGAGACGCCCGACCGTTCAAGTAGTTCAACGTGTAGCCACACATGGATGCATGATCCTGACTAATCGTATGCACTCCATTTTCAACTTAAAAATATGTACTGATATGAGGATTAAAACATATTGTGTAATAATTTGTGGTACAGATTAACATCAAGTCAGCAGCGTACCTACAGCCTCAAATCTTGGGACACGGCCTGAAAAACCCACATCAACAGACACCCAGAAATATCGATCACGACACTCGCTCTCAATGACACCTGGAGCAATTAAAATTAATTACAGCTTTGGATTTAACAAAATGCACTATTATATATACTGAACTGGAGGTGTTCATCACAGTAAACTGACCTTGTGGATCAGTGGAAACAGAACTTCCATGCACCTTGCACAGTTGAAAGCAAAGCAAGAGAAGCCTGTGGATGTTCTGCATGTCAGTTTTGTGATTCGATATGTTTTAATTTTTGTATATTCACACAGTAACTTACCCAAAGCAGAAGCTAACATTCAGTGACATGATTTGACCAAAGCACTGGCAATAGAAATATATAATTGTGCAATATGTTACTTAGAGGTAAAGCCAAATACTGTTGTGGTTCATTTGTATCTCCTCTGAGTTTCCCTGACTTGGTTATCAGTCTCAGGTGTGTCAATCAGACCTTTGGTTGCTAATAGGAACACTTGTGTAGAGTGAAGCGCAATAGACATTGGCAACCGTTAGGTGTCACTGTAGTAACGATACAACGACAAAACTGTTATTTACACAAACAGCCACTGGAGTGTGCTATATAGCTTTATTTAAAGGCTTAAATTGTCACGTCTTGTAATAATAATAATAGGCTTGTATTTGTACACCTGTTTATATACTATAAGTCAAAACTATTCCTATTTTTTCTGTAATTTTTAATTTCAGTTTGGCCTGTAAAACATTATACATAATACATTGTGTTTTGTGTTGTTTTCAGGTACTTCCAAAGCTCCAGTCCTGGGCAGTGGGTTCCACACAAGTCTGGGAAAAGAATCGCGAGCTCAGACGCTCCAGAACGGTAGGCGTACCTTCATATTAGTCAGCAGCGGTGTGTAGGTGCAGTCAGTGAATGATCATGGTTTATAAAACACGTCCAGGCTTAAAGGGACAGTTCACCCTAAATGAAAAGATCTGTCATTACTTACTCACACTCATGCCGCTCTAAACCCGTATGGCTTTCTTTCTTCAGTATACAGCACAAAAGGTGAATTTTTGAAGAATGTCATGGACACTCTTTTCCACATAATGAAAGTGAATACAAAGGGTGCTGGCAAGCTCCAAAATGACAAAAAGGAGTGAAATAAAAGTAGCCCATAGGTCTCTTGCATTATATTCCACATCTTCTGGAACAAAGCCAAATTGTAGATTGTAATTTAATTTAAAATCAAATATGGCAGTAGATGCATCACATACAGCATTCTCATTTGTGGATAAATATTCCTTCAATATTATGTTTCATTAACTCATCTACATTCATTTCAGACCCAGTTACATCCCTAGCTCTAATTAAATTTATATAATTTGCATCTGTGCTTTTCTGAAGATCACACAAGACATAATTAACTGTTGATCCATTTCATAGAGCTCCCTGATAAATGTCTTTTAATTGTGTAAATATGTGCGATTCAGAAGAACTGTGAGAACAATGTGTTTTGTGGCATTAAATTCACACATTGTTCAGTTACAGCTGCCTGTCCTGGTGTGTTTTCAGAGCTTAAAGAACTAAAAGCGATAACACAGTCTCAAAATACTTTCAGAATCAAGGTCACCAACTGTATAAACACATGATTCATAATGACTCTTTAACTATTAATCACAGACACGTCTGATAATAGTTTAAAAACCTTTTAAATGATTTACACATACATGTGCATAGAAATATGTCTTGCAGGTAGTTTTAGTAGATTCTGGGAAACTCATTTCCGACTTCACAAACACAAAATTTCATTCATTAAATAAAGGTGTCTCGTGTCCCTGCAGTGTTGCGGCAGTTATGTAATTCTGCTGTCATTTAGGGAGGTCACTGCAGACCTGGCTGCTAATCCAATGGCATGTGCAGCGTGAAAAATACTCTGGGATTAGACAGGTCTGGAGTGTGTGACGGAGGGTTGGCACACAGTGGTTCCAGAATAGAGGGATTATGCTCTTAAAAGCTTTCAGAGATATTTTTGGTCTTGGCCTGCCAACACGACACTTGACACTGCAGCTTTTGGGCTCCACAGTTGAGGGACAAAAAGTCCAGCATCCACTTTAACATCTGTGGCTCTGTGATTATGTTAACTCTATACCGTAGGCTAAAGCAAGGGTTTTCATACTTTTTTATGCCAAGGACCCACAAATATGATGCGAGGGTCAGGGACTGCCTTCCTAAAGTATAAAGGCAGCTATTTATTTTACTGTATAAAGAAGACATACTTGTACTGTGGAAAAAAGGGGAAAAAACTGACTTCAAAAGTTTGTAAACATTAAAATTTTTTTATGTTTTTGAAAGAAGTCTCTTATGCTCACTGAGGCTGCATTTATTTAATCAAAAATACAGTAAAAACAGTAATATTGTGAAATATTATTACCAGTTAAAATAATTGTTTTCTATTTTAATATATTTAGAAATGTAATTTATTCCCGTTATGGCAAAGCTGAATTTTCTGCATCATTACTTCAGTCTTTAGTGTCACATGATCCTTCAGAAATCATTCTAATATGCGGATTTGCTGCTTAAGAAACATTTCTTCTTATTATCAATGCTGAAAACTTTTTTGTGGAAACGATGATACCATTCAAACATTTGAGGTATAATAAAAAAAAAATGTATACTTTTATTCATCAAGGATGCATTAAATTGATTAAAAGTGAAAGATATTTATAATGTTACAAAAGATTTTTATTTATAAATTTCTTTAATAAATTTAATACATAGCATTAATAAATTCAAATAAATTCTGTTTATTGAACATAAAGAATCCTGAAAAAAATATCACCATTTCCACAAAAATGTTAAGCAGCATAGCTGTTTTCAACATTGGTAATAATATTGATAATAATAATAATAATAATGTTACCCAAGCACCAAATCAGCATATTAAAATATTTTCTGAAGGATCATGTGACACTGAAGACTGGAGTAATGATGCTGAGAATTCAGCTTTGATCACAGGAATAAGTTACATTTGAAAATATATTAAAATAGAAAACTGTTATTTTAATTTGTAATAATATTTTGCAATATTACTGTTTTTTACTGTATTTTTGATTAAATAAAATGAAGCCTTGGTGTGCCTAAGAGACTTCTTTCTCAAGTGATTATTTTTTATTATTTTTATACTGTCTTTGCACTAAACCAAATAGAATATATTTGTATTATTATTATATATTGAATATATATTTATGATATTAAAGAATGTATATATTTAATTATTTAAAAATATTATTATTAAAGTACAGTTAGCTGTATAAACCTAAAAGGTAAACTATATAAAATAGAATGTCAATAATACAATAATCATGATTAAACTTATGCTTTATAACCAGTATTTATGAAATAGAATAAGGCAGAAATCATTTAAAATGTTCAATTTTCCCCGAAAGTTTCCTCGGACCCACTTGCAGCCCCTTGGGTGTCCACAGACCCCAGTTTGAGAATCCCTGGGCTAAAGAAAAAGTTAGATGCATCTATGCATCTGCTGAACTCATTAATGGATACAGTATCTGCACATTTAGAGGACAGATTGATGAAAGAATTTGTTTCTTATAAGCATGTATATGTGTGCAATTTCAAGCATAATTAATGACCTGAACTTGTGAAACTCATCAACTCCATCTGAAGCAACCTAAATCTTTCTCATTGTTTACAATGTGGAAGACTTTCACTGTCTGGGTGAACAAGGTATTTTGCTAAATTATGTATTAAGTAAACAGATCTCTACAAGATAGACTATTGGACTGTGTTTTTTTAATGTGGATTTTAATATGCTAAACACATCGAGGCCTGCCGTGGGATTTCAGGGCAGACTGATTTATGTGACCAATGAATTACAACGTGGCCTGTTTTGAGATCATCTGTGAAGGAGTAAAATGTATGACTGTGAAAGAAGGGGAAAGAGGGACGTGGCCTCACACGGGACGTAAAACAGCTGTCTTTCTGCCCGTTTTCACTTCCAGGCTCCACTAAAAGCCTGTCTGGCTGTGCACCGTTCTCATGACATCAGTGCTACTGGAAAACCAAACACCTGCGTGTGAAGTCATGCCTCGGTGCGCAAGCGTGCGTGTATGCATGTGTGTATGTTTGCTCAATCTGATGCATATGTGTGTCCTGTCTCTAGGGAAACGGCAGATACACAACCTCGGCAGCCAGCTGCAGCTCAACCAGCACTGCCTAGATACGGCCTTCAATTTCTTCAAGATGGTGGTGAGCAAGCACTTGACACGAGGGCGAAAGATGACACACGTCATAGCCGCCTGCCTCTACCTGGTCTGCAGGACAGAGGGAACGCCACGTATCCTTCCCACAATGATCTCTAGGGTGTGAAACCCAAGTGAAACTCTTTGTGAATGGTAATTCATGGAGAAAAGTGTGCACATTCAACCCAAATTAGGTGCATGATTTAGCAAACTTAGGAAGAAAGTGTCGATGTTTTGACCTTTCAGGTTTTTAATAGGCAAAATTTCTGTAGCTCAAACAGTAGAGTGTGGCACTTGAAACCCCAAGGTCATCGGTTTGATTCCCAGAGAATGCAAGAACAGATAAAATATATACATTTTAAAAGTGCCTGCCAAATGCATAAATGTAAATACAAAGAAAATGAGGTTTGAGAGCAAAAATATCAGTCAGTCGCTTTTTTTCCATCCTTTTTTTTTAACTGTAATCGATGGCAATCAATGAAATTAAGGAGAACTGTTTGCTTATATTGTTCCATTCAGTTTCAAGGTAAATTTGACATATTTGTCACTTTAAAAAGTATCTATATATATATACAGATGCCGTCTGTCAGACATGTTTTCTTTTAAATGAGCATTTTTTACCAGGCTCCCATGTTTACGATCAGTTTATTAGTCAGTTATTGAAATGCCTTCTTTTCAAAAATGTCACTTTAGTCAATTGGTATTTAGTCAAATTGGTATTTAACCAATTTTACTGTCTTTTGCTGCAAAAACAAGTCCATGTGTGCTTTTTTTTTTTTTTCAAAAAGTCCATCTCTTTGGACAACAAGACAGTAAAACGTCCATTTCTGTCAGTTTTACTGCAGCAAAAAGAACACTGTTGTATTTACTTTCTACTGGAAACATGATAAAAACTTGCAGATCGGCAATTGAGAGCAGGCTCATATGCATACGCCATTCATCTGGAAATCATATGATTTGATTTGCGTCTTCAAGTTGGTTCTTCTGTGGACTTAGAGGCTTTTGCTGACAAAGGGAAGTGGTGTTTAGTGGTTTCTGCCAACGAACTGTTATTTCTGAATGGGCTGACACTGGGATTAAGCGGATTTGAAGCGAAAGTATTTGATGAACGTATACCATGTGGGGAGAGCATTCGCTCAATATCATGGTGGTGTTTACTGCTTTTGCATCCGAACTCTTCATATATATATATATTTAATTTCATAATAATGAACTGTTTTGGCTGCTGGTATAAGAAACTAGCTGAATATGCAAGATTTCCTTGGATTACACTTTATTTTGATGGTCCACTTTAGACGTTCTACTAACTATAAGTAACTTCGCAACTACATGTCAACTAACACTCATTAGAATGTTAGAACTAGACTGTTAGATTAGGGTTAGATGTTAGGGTTCAGGTTAGTAGAGTAATTTATTTATTTTCCTTAGCCAGCTTCATCAGAATTTGGAACAGAACCAAACCAGCATAAACCAACCTGGACTAAGCATATAAATTCATTCTGGTCTAAAATAGTCTCTTTTACCAGTCCATGCTTTCCCTAGGGAAAACCCAGTTCAGGGTGTGAAGGGATGTGTCAGGATGTGAAAACAATAGTGCTACAATATACTGTCAAATGCGATAGAGAGGAAGAGGAAGAGTGTTTACTGCACCTTTGTGAATCTCAGAGGATGTTCCCTGGAGTAAATCACGGAAAGCAGCCCAGCAAGTCGCTCTTTGAGTCACTCCTCCCTCATTTTGTTACAAAGATGTTCAGTGTCCATCCTGGTTGTGTACAAAAGATATTGAAGTGACACTCATTTAATCTAAAAAATCATGTCCCTTTTACTGTAGTGAAAATGTGGAACTCAGTTAGTCATAGAGTAAAATTCTGAAGCGATGTTTAAGGGAAAAAAGCATTTCCCTGTTCCACATTTTAAGGTTGTTTTTCCCCCAAAACTGTCAAAATTCTGTTCTCAAATTATGGGTTTGAGACTCACCACACCTGTGTTTACAACACAACTCACCTGGATAGTGTTACACTGCTTTTTCTCTCTGTCTCACAAACATACAGACTCTTACTTACTCACACCGGCAAGCATATCCTATCTGTCTTCTTGAGTCACACCCAGATCTCTGCTCTGCTTTTGTGTAGCGTCAGGCCTGACTGGTACCTGGTGTGCTGTTTTCTGATATTGCTAAGTTAGATGCGTTCCTGGGTCAACATATTTTGTTGATCCTGGAACAACATTTTAGTCTGAAAATTTAGTCTTAACCCTATTCCTACCCCTAAACCTAACCCTACCCATAAGTTATCCCAAAAATCAGAGGGAAATGATAGATGAATAACACTGATGTAGAAGCACCAATTCATGATTTTAAGCCTAAACTTGACATAATCTGTAAACTTGTACCTCAAATTGATTTGAATGTTGTTCCAGGATCAACACAAATGTTGACCCAGGAACATGTTGAACTCAGCAATATCAGGTTATGCGTGCTGTTTAGAATTGCCAAAGGAGAATTGTTAACTGTCCCTGGGTGGGGCTCTTTCAATCACTTGCAAAGATTCGGTACTTCACGCTAAACAGCAGAAACACAAACAAGTTGTCCAGTTCTTTACAGACCGCCAAACCCATTCCAAATTGTGGAGCATTTTTAAATGTGTTCTGCTTTGCCTCATCAAATATCCCTGCATTTGTCTCATGCATCTTTGTGATATGATATACAGAATTATTTGGACAAGTGTTTTCACTTATATTTTATTCACTGGGTATTTTTATTTCATTCTCACATAAAGTACTATTTAATTACTTTATGTGAAAATGATCGACTTTCACTTTTAAGTGCGAATTTATTAAACTTCAGCTTCTTTCAAGTCAAGTCAAATTTATTTATATAGCGCTTTTTACAATTGGTAATTGTTTCAAAGCAGCTTTACATATTAGAAGCACAGAAAAAAGATAAGTGGTTAAAAATAAGCTGTACAAGCAAGCGTGGTAATATGTAACATATACAAGATGGTGCTACATTAAGCCAATGTCGGCTGACTCCCANACTAGAAACTTTTACAGATACTTTCAGATGTCTCAGCATTCTCCAGTTTCAGCATTTTCTTGTTCATTTTAGCCATTTAAGCAGTGTTTTAACATTTTTGGAGTGTATTTTAGGAACAGCACATCTGTATAGACCAGGTTCTCTAAGATGAAGATTGACTGTTCTAGAAACATTGTCTCAGTGAACTTCACTGACCTGATATGTTGATTGTTGGGCTGACAGGTCATGATTTCAGAGGCTCATCATGCTGAGATTCTTGGTTTGTTGCTTACTGGTACATTTCTTACATAAATGCCCAGTTCTAAAGACAAGGAGCAAGATGTTCATGTCTTTCTTTCTTCAGTCGAAAAGAAATTAAAGGTGGACTCAGTATTATTTCAAATACACTGTTTGGAAGTTAGTCAGGCCGATACCAACAAAAAACATGTAACCAATCAGCATCCGGGGGCGTATGACGGTCGAGGAGAGAGAACGAGCAAGAGGGAGATTTGAAAATAAGAAAAAAAAATGCAGAACGAGAGATGGGACACAATACAAAAGAGCTCAAAAGAATATTACTGGAATGAAGGTTTATGCCTGGGCAAGTGCTTTAGGACCCGTGTTTATATTAGAAAAGCTTTCCAGCGCTGGAGAGAGCTAAGAGGGAAGGCCTGAAAACGGCTTTGATCCCGCTTATCATGTGAGTACACTGGGTTTTGATTGTCTGGAGCTGCTGTGCTGTTTGCTACTAACAACGAACACTTTGTATTTACTCGTGTGTACTGTACGTTCATTTTTTGTGCTTCCTTGTCGTTCGTTCATCAACTGAGCTATATTTTTGTGAAGCATTTTGTGGTGCTTCAGCTGTGATAAACAGACATCCACTCCCATTGCATGTGTAACAGTAGCCAAATAGTGAGAGTTTTGCTGTTAAACTACTGCACACTGACGCCTGCTAGAGAATGCGGTGTTTAGTGTCATTGGTAGTGCATTCGCCTCGCATGTCAGCAGCGATCTGGCCAGGGTTTGAGACCGACTTGGAGCAGGGTGGTTAGGATCGGAGGCTGAGTTTTGGAGGCGGAGCAATGAAGAGAGGGGTGGGTTTGTTTGGGTTGATTTCAAATATCAACAGTGGGGATATATATTTCTTATTAAATATTTGATAACACTTTACAATAAGGTACCATTTGTTAACATTAGTTAATACATTAACAATGAGGAATACATTTGTTACAATATTTATTGATCTTTGTTAAGTTTAACTGTTCCTGTAGCTCAGTGGTTAGAGCGTGGTTAGAGCATGGCACTAGCAATGCCAAGGTCATGGGTTCGATCCCAGGGATTGCACATACTCAGATACAAATGTATAGTATAATTCAATGTAAGTCGCTTTGGATAAAAGCGTCTGCCAAATGCATAAATGTAAATGTAACTGTTCATTGTTAGTTCTTGTTAGCTCAGGTCCATTAAATAATATTAACAGAAACAACTTTTGATTTTAGTAATGTATTAATTAACATTGAAATTAACATTAACTAAGATTACTAAATACTTTACAAGTGTTTTTCATTGTAAGTTCATGTTAACTAATGTAGTTAGCAAATGGAACCTTATTGTAAAGTGTTGCCAAATAGAAATTGTAAGTAAAAAAACATTTTTAAAAATCCTTATCCAGTAAATCACGAAGGACTGGAATGACCTAAAGAATCCATCCTGCTTCAAGCATTTAAAGGGCCAGACGATAAAACTGCAGTGCATACTTAGAATAAACAGAGCATTATCGTTTGTTGGTGTGGATGATAATATAGTTATGGCTATGGTTATCTTTATAGTTATCATTCTTGATGTGAATGGGCCTTAAGTCATGGGACCTTTGAATAATGTTGTGGACAATGGGTGGCCTTGGAGTCTGAGATTGAGAACACTGTCCTAGACAGAAGCATTAATAACGTGGTTACAAGATTGATAGAACCAGAAAGACATTGGTGTCCACTTCACTGTAAAAAATCAAAAGTTTAGAAAACCTAAAAGTTTAAGGCAGCAAACTTCAGCAGATTTTTTAGTTTAATCAACTTGTTGTATTCAGTTTATACAACAACAAGTTGAGAAAACTCAAAAATCTCCTACAAAAACAAGTTGAGAAAACTCAAAAATCTGCTGAAGTTTGTTGCTTTAAACTTTTACGTTTTCTCAACTTTTGATTTTTACAGTGTTGATGAATGAGAAAAAAATGACTAAAATACTAAACACTAAAAATATTTCATAATAACATTTTTGCATGTGTTTGTATCAATATTTTTAAACAGATGCTGTTATCCCTATCATTTTGACCCTTTGTTGTGTAGCTGCAGTTTTTGTCAATGGTTCATATCTGGTCTTGTAGATAAGACAATTATCATTATCACTGATGTCAGTCATACAAGTATAAATACTCTCTTTCTTTCACGCCAGGCCGTAATTAAGGCCGTCAGACTCCTGAAAAGTGGGATTAGCTGGTCTTGTAGTGATGCTAATCTCTGTGCTAAAGGGGGCATTAGTCACCATGGAGACATGTGCCTCAGGTGTGTGTGCCGATCAGGTGAGCTGTAACAGATGGTCAGGGTGAATCTCATGCAGAGATAAGGAGATCCTGTCCGAAGCCCATTGATGTAAAGAGATGATCAGTGAAAGTAGAAACTCCCCCAGTGACAATTACAGAGCCGTCCGATGCCTAATTAATCACTGTGACCAGGATTAATTTAGGAGCAGAATTGATTTCTTATTTTTAGCTATGTTGTTGGACAAAGATGTTTAGATCATTATCACACTTTTAACATTTTTATGATATAATCCATTTGTTTTGTATTCTCCCTCCCTTCCTTAACTGATGTGCAGACATGCTCCTGGACCTGAGTGATCTTTTACAGGTTGGCTGACTTTCATTTTAATTTCTTTCATATATACTCTGAATAACACAATCTAAGCAGCTTTTCTAAGTTGCATGATGTTCAACCTTCAAATAATCTTTCATACCTCCATATGACCATATGAAAGAAATGCTGTTTGAGGTATTGCTTATGACATAACAGGCAAGTAGACACCATGTCAGAAATTATGATATCCAGCTTCAGTCCACCTCATATACTAGCATAGTTTCTCTTCACTTAAAAGGCCAGATTTTCATTTTTTCAACAAGTTTGACATTTCAATGGATATAAATGCAGATGCCATTTATAAAATGTTGTATTTCTAAAATATGATTGGATAATTCAGACAAGAAGCTGTTATACTCAAACCTGTGACTGCACTACATAAGAAGAATTCTATATTATTGTGGCAAGTTTTTTGATACCCACATATTACTTGACACAAGAATTGCTTGGTGCGATATTTATTAAGAAACTATTTAATGAAATGTATAATTAGCTATTTATTGAACATTACCATCTTTTACCTTTTTGATGTTGACACTTGATTAAGACAATCGAGGCCATGTTTTTTTCGTGATTTTTTTTTAATGCCTTATTGCATAGTTGGTACTATGAGGCTACATTTTGTTTGTGAAACAATAGACAGTAGTGTCTTTATGACAATATATACCGTATAGGTTTTATTAGTAGTTATTTTAGGGCCAGACATTTTGGTGCTTAAGCACTGGTGTAATGTTATTTTTACTCCCTCAGCTGTCCACTGAACTGTATCAGCTATTGAACAGACACTAGATGGTTGGGGCGGAGGCTCAAATATGTCATGAATCTTTAGCAAGTGTAGCCACACCCAAATCTGACAAGACCCCAATATATCCTGCCTGAATGCCAGGCTAACTAGGGACCTGGTGCTGAGGTCATAACCCCCTCATAATTTTAAGAGGGTCTCTGTTGAAAAGTGCACATAATAACACATTACAGTGTTTTATATATATTTATACTCTACCGCAGAGGTCTTCAACCCTACTCCTGTGGACCCATCCTGCGTCCCAGTTTGCCTACTTATACAACTCCCTAAAAGTATCTGGCCTGTCAATCATCTTGTCAAAGCTACCATCCTCCACATTTAATTTAATTTAATTTCCTACCATACTGGAGAGAAAAGAAGTGGCACGTTGATCTGCCTGTCGTGGGTCTTTAGAACTTTCCTCATATTTTTGTTTATTTGTTGATTATTAGTCACTCAAACCTCTTTATCTAAACCTCTCTACTTATCTGTCGGTCGCACACATCCGCCATGTTTGTAGTTTTTAAACACTTTTTGTGTTTGTAGTTCTGAACTGAATCCTCCTCCAAAGTGCAATGGAATGTGAGCAATATTAGCCGTTAAAGGGTTAGTTCACCCAAAAATGAAAATAATGTAATTTATCACTCACCCTCATGCCGTTCCACACCCGTAAGATCTTCGTTAATCTTCGGAACACAAATTAAGATATTTTTGTTGAAATCTGATGGCTCAGTGAGGCCTTCATAGCCAGCAATGACATTTCCTCTCTTAAGATCCATTGATGCACTAAAAACATATTTAAATCAGTTCATGTGAGTACAGTGGTTCAATATTAATATTATAAAGCGACGAGAATATTTTTTCAGGAAGCTTCGTAGCGTTATGAATCAGCGTATCGAATCATGATTTGGATCGCGTGTCAAACCGGTAAACTGCTGAAATCACGTGACTTTGGCGCTCCGAACCGCTGATTCGACACGCTGATTCATAATGCTCCGAAGCTTCCTGAAGCAGTGTTTTGAAATTGGCCATCACTATATAAGTCGTTATTTTGTTTTTTTGGCGCACCAAAAATATTAATATTGAACCACTGTACTCGCATGAACTGATTTAAATATGTTTTTAGTACATTAATGGATCTTAAGAGAGGAAATGTCATTGCTGGCTATGCAGGCTTCACGGAGCCATCGGATTTCAACAAAAATATCTTAATTTGCTTTCCAAAGATGAACGAAGGTCTTACGGGTGTGGAACGGCATGAGGGTGAGTAATAAATCACAGAATTTTCATTTTTGGGTGAACTAACCCTTTAAGAGTGTGCACAGATTCACACTTAAAAAATCTACCAGAAATAGTAGACCATTCAGGGATTTTTGGTGTACTCTGCTTTGGGACAGACTTATTCTAATCTCACATACTATTTAGTTTGACATTGGGACGCAGGTCCACTGTCCTGGGCTGCATTCCACCCCAGTTTTAGACAAGCACTCGCGAACTTCCCTTAGCACTTCCCCTCAGGGGAATCCCTGCTGCCATTTTGAAGTGCGTTCCACTTCGTGAAGTGGACGAGGGGAGTTTATATGAACAGACCCTGCTTCATATGTACACTTCAGGCAGCTCCATATCCCACAATGCAACATGATTGTGACGTCACCGTATATCACGTTTAATTTAACCCACCACAAACAACTCTGATACATTTACAAAAAATTTTTTTATATTTAAAACACACATATATACATATAGGATGCTACATTAAACAATTACGTAAGGAAAAAAAATGATAATAAATCACCTCCATAGCAGATTACAAGTGATCAAGGGCTTAGGACATTCCAGTTCAGCCCATTGCAAAGGTTTCGCCAGTAGTGGGCACTCATGTAACGTAAGCAATGACGTACATCCGAGTCAACGAGACTTGAGTGAAGTTAGTGAGGAAAGGGCATAAAAAAAACAAACTGGAATGCAGCCCTGGAGAGTTTAGCTCCAACCCTAATCAAACACACCTGAACCAGCAAATCAAGCTCTTCAGAATCACTTGAATCGCACTGTGAAATTCAGTTGTGCTGAAGCAGGTTGGATATAAACTTTGCAGGACAGTGG
Organism: Anabarilius grahami; assembly: GCA_003731715.1. Classification (NCBI taxonomy): domain Eukaryota; kingdom Metazoa; phylum Chordata; class Actinopteri; order Cypriniformes; family Xenocyprididae; genus Anabarilius; species Anabarilius grahami. The sequence goes on from RJVU01019258.1 coordinate 1,991,551, forward strand.
TTCACCAGGATCAGGTTTGAAGACCTCTGCTCTACCGATCAAAAGTTTGAGCTCAGTTTTGTTTTTTGAACGAAATACTTTTATTCAGCAAGAATGCTGAAATTGATCTAAAATGACAGTAAAGACATTTTATAATATGACTAAATATTACTATATTCCTCTTTCAAATAAATGCTCCCCAGCATTTATTCCCCACACCCCAAAGAGGTGTGGTTTGAAAATAAAGGATGCACTATAAGCATGAAGCATGGTGTGGCAGTGAGTCTGTCTGCAGTAAATTCAGTAGCCCGCAAGCACAGAAAGAAACCCACATGAACGTCAAACATGACTTTCTATTCATCGAAGAATCCTGAAAAATTTTTTCACCATTTCCACTAAAATATCTATGAAGTACTGGGTTATAATCTGGTTTTATGATCATGTAATGGATTTGACAAAATGAAGAATGTTCCTATCTTATTCATTTTAAAGTAGAAATGTTGCCATTTTAAAGACTAATGAGAAGTAATTATGGAACATATTTAATCCCCTGTGTCGAGAGTGATTGGTAATGTGTAAAGTTGAACCCATTGAATACTTCAGTCTTCAGTTATATTTTTTATATTGTTGTAGGTTAATGTTTACATTCTGGGAAAGACCTTCCTCCTGTTGGCTAGAGAGCTCTGTATCAACGCCCCAGCCGTCGGTAAGTCTCCCTGTAATGACCTCTCTGTGAAATATCTAATGTAATTCAGCTGACCGGAACAGTGCTTTTGAACGAACCTCATTAATAAAGCAGGCAGCATCTCTCAAAACAATTCATTTGCTAAATTAGTTATCAATAATACACCATGGCTGGATCAATACAAGTATTCTCAATCTGTTCATCTGATCTGGCCAATGGATTCCTAGTTTGATCAAAAGGGAGAAGATTTGCTGTTGTTGTACTCTCATCCAGACATGTTAAACTCAATTTTTTTGCAATATTCTGTAATTCAAACTATTTCAGACACAGGTTGAAAATGCTTTACCCATCTGAAAAAATTATATTCATAGCAAGTTGCAGTCTAGCCAAATGTAACTAGGGGGCACTGCGTCATGTCAAATAATCCATTATGGTCCATCATTGCAAACCTTTTTCCACCTGTGTACACTATGAGAACAGAACATGTCTGCAGTTTTTAAAACAGACTCATCAGATTATAAAAAGCAGAGACAAAATGATTCAAGTATACACCAGAGAGCATCCCAATGTTAAAGTACTGGGCATAATCCCAGAATGCAGTCTGATTAGCAGCTCTCCATGTGTCATAATTCCATATTCATCTGTTTTTGTGGGGGGGGTTTTTGGTCAAAAACCTGCTGTTTCACCAAGCTGCATCTGCTCCATGTTTACTAAAGCCTTAATTAAAATGCAAACGGTGGAGCAGCAGATTCTATGGGCTCAATTCAAACAGACTCCCTATTCAGTTCCTCATGCAGCCCGCTGGGGATAATAGGTTCTTTATGTGGCCTTTCAAGATGAATATTTCATCCACACTTAACAATCACTGTCTCATTTACACAAGCCCACTGCATTTGTGGTGTGTGGCTTCATTTTTTGGATTTCAGTTATAACATAATGCACATCATTCCATAGTAAAAGCTCATATTTTACCTAATTGGAATGACTTTATTTTAAAGTGTATATACTTATACACTTTTAGGGCATCTAAAATATAGATTGAGCTCAACCTCCCTCGCTGCTGAAGTCAGGACTGTGAGTGTATGTATAAGAAGTAAAACAACTTTGGACTTGAGTCACAAAAACATTTATAATCTGCAATTCAGGAAGCTGATCACTAATACAAGACATTTTATTTGTCAATCAGCATCAAGCTGATATCAAATAAGTTATGTACAAAACATGACACTAGTGGCTTCTGTCCACTATCAAAGCAGTACAACTATCTCATTTATATATAGATAGATATATATATATATATATATATATAGATCTGCTTGCAGCAGCATCAATAATTAAATCAAATATATATTTTTTGCAATAAATAAAGCTGAAGAACATTCCTTCCATCTGAGCCCATTGTGGTACTAAAGAGCCATTACTATCGAGTTCACCATTGCTACATAATAAAGGCAAGAGCCTCACGAGACCCTGTATTCAATCCATCCTAATTCCAGTGAGCGGAATGCACTGCAATGGGACATCCTGACAATTTCAGGCATACAAAACCAGCTCTGGGATCTGACCCCCCTGCACGCCAGTTCCATTGGTACTGTCCGAGGAACACTGGAACTGGAAGGTCACCTTTCCACATTGCACTTCCGTCATACCCTCCTGTCCAAAGTAGCTAAGTTCATTCCCATCTAATATGGCACTGACTGTGTAGAAAGTGTCCGGCTCCACTTGGACCGGGTGTTCAAACCATACAGAGAAGGTGCCGCTGGATCCATCTGAAACAAATTTCGTTAGGTTCTGGGCCAGGGTGACTCCTTGGCGCTTGAGTTCGATCTTGACGCTGTACTCTGCCTTTCCACCACTGGAACCATACAAGCCAAGACCTGCGATGAAGATCCTCTTGTCTACCGCGAACTGGATGCTATCACAGCGTCCGCGGTAGCGCCATTGGTTACTACGGTAAGCAGAGGACTGAAAACGATGGCAGCGCTGTGGTGTCAGACCCTTTCTTTTTTGCAGTGGGAATTCCAGCTTGGGCTTATTAGCTGCTGTGTACCACAGAAAGACATCATGAGTCTCTTCCAGCGTTAAAATGTCTGACTGCGCAGCTCCGTTGGCGAACTCCTCCAGGGTCATGGTTGGGATGCGAACCAAGTAGAGAGCCTTGCCCAGCACTGCCCTTTTATTACGAGTGGTTGGTCCCAGTCCTTGCCTTTTGCATTCAGCCACAGACCAATCGAGAGCCGCCTGGAAGACCACCGCCTCCCGGGTGTTGAGGGTCTCTCGCTTTAATATGATGTCCAGCGTTTGAAGATCAATCTCACAGAAACCCTCAGAGCGAAGTGCCAGCTCAGCCTGAGCATCAATTACCTCCCAACACCGTTGGGTCAGCTCAGGCTCCTCAAACAGTCGACTTTGGGACAACAACACACAGGCATTTTTGGCCTCTAGGCTCGTCTCCAGAAAGGTGACACAGGCCTTCGCCAGTGCAGGCACTATATACTTTTTGGCAGCGTACAAAGTGGCCAGCACTGTGTCCGCTTCAAGTTCAATCTCATCACTGTACATGTACCTGAAAGTGAACAAAAAAAGGACTAAGAAATCAAATCTTTCCAATAGTTTTACAAGCATTAGGCGTTGCAGTGATTGAGTTTAGAGTTATATGCATGGGTCAATGACAAATAATATATGATAAAAAAAATCTAATTTAAAATACATCTTAAATATATTGGATTTATATTGTTTTGAAAAACACATTTATGAAGATTCCCAATGTGATGACTCAAAGCAACCAAGTAAAAAGAAATAACATTTTCTTTAAATCTTGAAAACATATGAACATACATTTAT
>RJVU01019258.1:2003635-2033345 GCA_003731715.1 Anabarilius grahami
TAATATTGCATTCAAAAATCATTATAATATTTTACTAATATTTAATATATATGTATATATATATATTATATTTTTTTCTTTCTTTAAATACGGATTAAAATTCGTATGATTCAAAACAAAATGATTTTTTGTGTTTTTTTCAAAAATTCTTAAGCAAGTGTTAGTTAATAAATATTTTGTACAATTAAAGAAATATCGTCTCAATATATTGGATGCGTCTTTGAGAGGTAAGCTTTTATGTTGAAAGTGGATGGAAGAGGGATTGTTTTATTTTTCTCTTAAACAACTCCTCAGCATTATTTACATATGTCCACTAAACGGGTTACTGTATCACACAACACACCTCAGCATCTGCAGAGATTCTTTTTACAAGTGTTCCTTTACTATAGGAAATGCACACTCAACACTTTTGTATGGCACATACATTGTATATTTGCATGGTGGTGAAATGTCATACAAACTGAGAACAATACTGTTTGGGGACAAAACATTTATTCTCATTTTCTCTCCCTTGTTCCCCCAGCTCTGCTCGTGGCAGCTCGTATGCATGAATTCCGTCGTACTGTGAAGGAGGTGATATCTGTCGTCAAGGTGTGCGAGGCCACACTGAGAAAAAGGTGAATGTCATGGCTGATCTGAGCAGATTTTTAGGGAAATTGTCTGTTGTTGTCACACAAAAACAAGTAGTGACCCGACTGTTTGATGCATAATGTTTTACTACCCATATATGTTTATTACCCACTTGTCACAAGAAATGTAATCAGAAAAATCAATCAGAATACAAGCGGTCAGCAGCCCTTTGGTATAATATAATGTAGTTATCGACTTATTGGTATCGCCTAGAATTATAATACCGTTGCATCCCTAGTTAAAACTCATTTGATAGATTATGTACCCTTGATGCCTGCACAATGACATTTTGCCAAACGTTTCTTCTGCACTGATGCCCAGGCTGACAGAGTTTGAGGAGACCCCCACCAGTTCCCTGACCATTGATGAGTTCATGCGAGTGGACCTTGAGCAAGAATGTGATCCTCCATCTTTTGTTGCTGGAAAGAAAAAACTCAAGATGCAGCAGGTACTCTTAAGGGACATACTCTTACTTAGTCAGGAGTACGATTTTTTTTAAAGAAATTAATACTTTTATTAAGCAACAAATGCATTAAAGGGTTAGTTTACGCAAAAATGAAAATTACCCCATGATTTACTCACCCTCAAGCCATCCTAGGTGTATATGACTATCTTCTTTCAGACGAACACAATCTGAGATATATTTAAGCTCTTCCAAAACTTTAAAATGGCAGTGAATGGGGGGGCTCGATTTTGAAGCAAAAAAATTGAAGTGAAGCGATGGGTTTTTGTAAAAAAATATATCCATATTATAGTTAAACATTATTTGTGTAGGAAATGACATTTTAAATATTTTAAAATAGAAAACAGCTATTTTAAATCATAATAATGTTTAATAATATTACTGTTTTACTGTATTTTTGACAAAATAAATGCAGCCTTGGTGAGCAAAAAAACATTTTTAAAAATCTTTTAAAAATATATTTTTAAAAATTCTCAGCAAACCTTAAACGTTTGAACAATAGTGTTGGTATATGTGTTTGACTGGATATGAAGCTATGAATATAAGATTCAGCCATACGAGACTCTGGATAAATGGTTCTCTTAATTGAAATGTCATTGTTTCAGCTGGAGCAGGAGTTGGTCAAGAAACTTGAGGAATATCAAGGTTAGTCTGTCCTCCTGGAATAAGATATTGATTCTTTCTGTTGACTCAACAAGGCATCTGAATGCTCTCTGTGGTGCGTTATCTCGGCTACACTACAATCATTTCAAGATTTTTTCAACGTTTATGAATAACAAATGCCCCTGTGGTTTGGAGCGCCCACCTTACCAACAGCAGCTGTTTTAATGAACGGTCTAAATATATTTGGACTATATGTTATTTGTTCCATTAGCATATGTAATCTGAACATTGAACACACTCTACCAAGGAATCTATGTTGCATTCTTAATATCTGTGAGACAGATTGAACTGTCAGTCAGACGTCAGGCTCATGTGTACACGTGTGTACGTTGTCTGCAGGTGAGATCAACTCATACCGCGATGAGATTGAGACACAGCTGGCAGGGAGCAGCAGAACCAAACTGAGAGGGATTTATTCCTCCTACGCAAGAGAAGGTAGATCAAATCAAGTGCTCTGCATGTTTATTTAGAACAAATAGGCTCACCTGAGTACAATTCGCTGATGATTTGTTCATAATAGAGATTATTGTGTGGTTTTATGCTGATGCAAGTGCAGATACACCACTGTTGGTTTTAGATTATTCTCTAACATCCTTTCAGATGATGACTGTGTGTCCTTGGCCTCTGGGGTGACTGGGGACGAAGATCCAGAGGATGAGGAAATGGAGGCAGCAGCCCAACATCTCAACCAGGAGTTCTTCAGTCAGGTGCTAGAGCAGGGGGACCAGGGAGGGATGGCGAATCAGGAGGGGCGTAAGGATACGGTGCCTCTCTCTAGTCAGTCTACACATGTGCCCCTGACAGCCCTCCTCGGCCCTCTTCCCAGTGCAGCCAGCCTTGGTCTAACAGACTCCATTCGGGAATGCATCGCAGAGGAGACTACAAACAGTGAGTGTCCCACTTCCTCAGCACAGGATATCTGGCTGAACAAGGTGTTCGTTACTGCATACTGTGTTTATCCTTGCTGTTTTATATGATAAAATGTGGCCTTGTACTACACTCAAACCTTAAAAAATGTTCCTGCTTTTCTGAGATTATCGCTTTTTTGTGATAAAAGCAAAAGTTAGTTGTTAGTAGCTCTAGACAGTGTTGGGGGTAACGCATTACAAGTAACACGAGTTACGTAATCAGATTACTTTTTTCAAGTAACTAGTAAAATAACGCATTACTTTCAAATTTACAAGAAAATATCTGAGTTGCTTTTTCAAATAAGTAATGCAAGTTACTTTGTTTTCCCATTTATTGACTGACAACTCTCCTGTTCCCATGTTGAGAAAAATCGTGAATACATGCAGAGTCGTTGTGTGCTCTGTGAGAACATGATGGTTGTTATAGTTCTAGACTAAAAATGTGAGCATGCATTTTGATCATCTCACTTGCACAAAAACAGATTCAGTATTCCTCAAAATCAATAAAAACAGTGAAATGCAAACCCACAATAGTTAAATGTTAAATAACACAAATATACTTTATGTATTTAATCTCACTTTATTAACCAATGTCTTTGCTGCGGACATTCTGTGATTCAATTCAACCATACTGTGCAAAAATGACTCAAGAAAAAAATCACATTTGTGTTTCATTCATTGGTTTTTATTAGTTAAGTAAGAATGTTGAAAACTTTTTTCTCCTGCATCCTATTCTTCTGCAATCCAGAGTGGCAGCACAGCTGAAAGGTTTCTTTGAGCTGCACCCTCTAATGCAGTGTTTCCCAACCCTGTTCCTGGAGGCACACCAACAGTACATGTTTTGGATGTCTCCCTTATCTGATCCATATATTTCTAGTCTCGGAGTTTCTACTAACCAGCTGATGAGTTGAATCAGGTGTGTTTGATTAGGAAGAGTTGGAAAATGCGTAGTGTTGGTGTGCCTCCAGGAACAGGGTTGGGAAACACTGCTCTAATGTACAGGTGTAAAATTTGCATTTCCTTTAGTCTGAAACTTATTCATTTCACTTTTGGTGTTAAACGGCCGTTACATTTGCCAAATATATATATTCTTTTTGATATTAAAAAACAAACAAGCAAGCCCAGCCCGGATGAGTAAAAGTAACGCAAAAGTAATGTAACGCATTAGCACTCAAAAAATTGCTGTATTATTGTAAAATTACTTATAAAGGTAACTTTCCCCAACATTGGCTCTAGATTATATAATCTATATAAAATATATATTTACACAGTCAAACCAAAATGTATTCAGACACATTTCATTCATTAATACAGTTTATTCATTATAGTAAAAAAAAAAAATGTAATAAAATATAACAAGATCTCAGAGTTAATCATGTCATGGTCATGGAAAAATAGTCCAAATGAGTTCTTGTTGCAAACAACTAGAAAATTCATGGAAGTTAAGAGAGTGTTGGAATCTTGTGTTGTTATTATAGCTGAAAGCATAATCAGATTAGCCTGCCGGAATTTTTAAGTTCACCGTGAAAGCAAAACAAGAAAAATTTTGCAGTGTTAATCATCCCCCTCGCAACAACATCTTTTCTCTGATGACATGTGCACCGGCATGAGGGCTGGGCAATAAGATGTTCCAATAGCCAGACGAGTTTCAATCCCTCCCTTCCAGCAACCTGCCACTGACATGAAACTATTGCAGCAATTAGTAAAAGACAACATTTAATCCATCTATTCAATACCCAGTGGACAAAATCAAGTCCCGTCCTACTTTTTTTTTTTTCTCAGTTGAGAAGCTGTATCAATCATATATACGTCACAAAAGGAAGGAAATGCTCACAAAAAAGCAAGAGTCTAGTGTTCCATTGTTTCATATAAATAATTTGAATTGCTTGAGATACAATTTTATAATAATATTATATTATTAAAAATATTTTTTTAAATAGTCCAAACCCTCATGGTCCATTTATCTGTTAAAACTAAATATTTCCTGAGTATATCAAGCAGAATTTTTTTCTTTGTTATAAGATGGATGACCGTAAGAAGTATGGTGAATGTTTAATCTTTAGGAAAGCTTTAACCCTTTGCTATTGTGAAAGTCAGCTCTCCGATGGAGGGTCTGCCAGACATAATCACTTTGAGCTTTTTGAAATCCTCTTAAGACATTTAATAAGAGCTGCTCCAATCTGTCTTCTTCATTCTGTACTGCAGAGGAAAAACCACAGATGTACTTTCTCATTATAGTGTTTTTATGCTGATCTTATTTCAGTTTATAGAGAGCATATGATTTTAGAGATGGGAAACGTATGGGGCTTTACTCCGAGGTTATTAGATGCTGTCTTGTTTTACTTACACAGATGACTGTATTTGTTTTTCAATTGTCATTCAGCGGTATAAACATGAGAGGATCCAGTAAAACATAAACAATTTTCAATTGAATTATCAGCATCATTACTCCAGTCTTCAGCGTCACATGATCCTTCAGAAATCATTCTAATATGCTGATTTGCTGCTCAAGAAACATTTATTATTAATAATGTTGAAACAGTTGTGCTGCTTAATATTTTTGCAGAAATCCTGATACATATTTTCAGGATTCTTTGATAAATATGTAAAAGAACAGCATATTACTCATAACCAGCACATATGTGGTTAAGAATTATTGATCCACAAAGCACTGATAACATTGAGTTAGACCCTTTGTTAAATCATCTGGTAAAGACGCATTGATTGATGTGTATTTCTGCAACAGATTACTTTATTTACCAAGAGCTTTAGATTACTGAAATTCATCAAAGGCGGCTCTGAAAATAAAATGTCACAGGATTCAACAGAATATCACGAGTTCCAGCAACACATCTCTGACCTCAGCACCTGCTCGCTAGCTGAACTCAGGCCATTCCCTTTTAACCTTTGACCCTGACCCCTGACGACTCCCCGACCTTGGTGTTCCCTGCAGCTTTAAGTGACTAGCAGCAGTGGTTTATCTGAACGCAGCATATGTCTCCTCAGTCCAGTGTAGGAGATTGGAGCCGTGCTGCTTTTTTTTAAAGCAGTCCAGACTGTGATCTGCTGTCTGGGCGACTTTCCGTTGACTATTTCTGCTATGGCAGTTTGCTGATACATTTCCCTCGTCGTTATTGTCCTTTTGCAGGAGAAGGTGATGATTCTGCTGGAGTGAAAGCCTCTTAAAGTCACTCATAAAGACGGCTTAATAGGGTTCCACTCAGCATGGTTGAATCGCTGCTCACAACAATACACACAGCACACTATGTTTGTCACTCTGAATGTTGGCTTGTGAATTTGTGTTTGTGTGTGTGGTGAAAGATGAGGAAAACGGTACAAAGAGCAAGAAATTGAGAGCGTTATTTATTTATTTTTTAAGCATTGTATTTATTTGGATTTTTCCCATTAAATGGGAATGAAAAACCAAGCTTTAACAAAGCACAGTAAATAAATAACTACAAATAAAACACTTATTTTATTTTATTTTATTTTATTCTACATATTCCAGTGTAGCAGTGACCAAAATGCAGGCATTGGAAGTGCATTTTTAAACTGCTGCAGTGTGCAGGTCTGCATAAATTCTGTGTTCTTTAAATAGGGAATGCATGAGACAGACAAAGACGAAGCGAGTGAGAGGTTGAAAGCAAGTGACCAAGAATGTGTGTGTGTCTGTGTATGTGTGAGGTTTGGCAGATGCCTCTCTCACCCTGACAGGCTGTCGGTACTGGAGTGTCTCACTCTTTCAGACTGTCTGTCTCTTCAGTTCTCTAGGGACACATGAGATTCACTCTCTCTCTCTTTCACTCTCTCATTTTCACTGCAGTGAAGAAAGTGACTGGCCATTCCACAGCCTCCTTTTCATCAAAAGCATCTGTTTCACTCAGGTTCACTTCCCACCGGCTCACCAGTTTTAACCCAGAAATCTCCCTCAAAAAGCATTCATGGAGTCCTGCTTATTTAATCAATATATATTTTCCAGAGCAGTGAGTGCAGTGGAATATGAATTTTATCTGATGATGATAAAGGAATTTGGAAGTTCATTATCAATTCTTGTTTTTTACTATTCAATATATTCCAACCACATACAGAGCTGGCCACCAGATCTTGGGTAATGCATTTCAGATTGTCTGTGTTTGTGTGAGAGAAGGAGAGAGAATGAAAACATGAAAATATGGGAAGGATTTTCCCTTGGGCTTGCTGTGGTTTTTATGAACCTTGTTTGAACTTTGCCATTTTAAATGCCAGGCATTAGCCAACATGTCCACGACTGAGAGGATAGAGGAACTTTCCTCAAAGGAGAGACCTGCCTGTTCTAACAAAGCTTCCTGGGACCCTCCCTTTCTTGGATCTCTTTGAACCCAGGATATTTTGATGCTCTAGTGTGATGAGCAGCTTACAGCGTTGAGAATCTCCATACAGGAGTCACAGCTTTACTGAGAAAGTTCAACTCGGGCTGCAAAAGAATCTCAATTTCCTCTGCATGGACAGCATGTGTTTTTCATCAATTTTTCCAAATGACTCTGAATCATTCATGAGTACTGTTACTGTTTTGAAGCCATGGAGCTGGGCAGTTACAGTAGCACACATGCTCTAATACATTGACCTGTGTTGCTCATGTGTGTATCCAGTTTTTGACATTTTCTAATCCCGTACCCCATTTCTTTTCTTCTCTATATAAGTGTAAAAAGTTTCCTTAGCCTCTTGTGGACTTATAACGGGGGGTTCACAGAGGATACGTTCTTACTAAGAATGCACAATATATCTGTACCATAGTGGTTATCAGCCAGTATTATTTTTATTTTTTTTTACATCCTGTCGATATTGATATATTTTCTTGTGCACATTTCCACCATTTTTATATTTAGCTTACCTTTAACTAAATAAAATTAAAATAATAAACTGTATGAAATAAACCCTAGAATAAAAAGAAGTATCTTCCATAACTTCAAATCAAGACATGACCAAGTCGTCTTCACTAGGTGCAGACTGGGTCGCTCAAGACTTACCCATGAGTTTTTATTAATAGGCGAAGTTCCTCCTTTATGTCTCTCGTGTCAAGTTCACCTTGACTGTTAAACATATTCTGTTGAATTGTAATTTTTATGATGCTGCTAGAAAATGCTTTTATTCAGAAACATGTTTGCATAGAATATTTCAAAATGTATCACCCGAATGTATTTTAGATTTTCTATCTTACGTTAAGTTGAAATGTTTATATAATAATGTAAATTGTATGAATTATGATATTGACCTTTGTGTTTGCCATGCAATTTAAATAAAGCTAAAATAAAATATATATATTAAATTAAAAACTTCAAAAGAGCTTAGCTAAATGTAGAAATTAGATGAAAATAGAAATGTTGCCTTGTTAGCTAACTGAAATAAGTTTATGAAGTGCCAAAATGACTGTAAGTGAATTAAAAATATATAACAAAATAATAAAAATGACCCAAAAATATAACAAAATTACTAAAACTTACACTAAAATTAAAATAAAACCTGAAAATATAAAAAATAAAAATTCAAAATATTAATATAGATAAATAATACTAACTCTGCTTTGCCATCATCTATTCTAACACTCACTAAAAGTTAATCTTCAGAAACACTAATAATTGAAAAAATTTGAAATCCATTTATCTTAACACAACATCTTAAAAATGCAGCGCTCATGCTGTGTAACTTATAGCCTCTGAAGTCAAGAAAAGAATACTGGAACTAATTGCAAATAAAAGATGGCTCTAACATGAAACAATCCATGACTTGACAATTGTCATCATCACATGAAACATAGTCCTTGGAAATAGCTACATAAACCATGAACCTCCAACGAACGGGGCAAGTAAACATACATTCAATAATCCACACAGACCAAGGCTAGACACAGGGCTAAATAGCTAAATAGCTGAAACAATAGTTGAGTCCCAAATGACGCACTATACACTATGCACTTATACACTATGTACTTATGCACTATGTACTCATCCATGTAGTGTATGAAATATATACATTTATTTTGTCATTAAACATCGGAGTCTGATCCCCCCTCCCCCTCCGCAACGTAATTAAAGCTGTGACAGTTGAGTGCAAGAAGTGTCCAACATTCCACACTTCATTTTTTCTGTTAATTTAGTGCACCGTCCAGGTATTTAAAGTGCACTTTTTCTTTTTGGAATTTTCTGTGTGAACGCACTACTCGCACTATTTGTACTTAAAAACGTCATAGAATAGTGCATAAATACGCAAATTGGGACGCACCTAATGATAACAAGGAACACCTGGAGCTAATTACAGAGAGCAAAAGAACTACAAAGACCATGGACAGAACTACAAATGAACATGAATACATGAATGGCAAATTTCTAAATAAAAGACATGAAAGCATGAACCAAACCAACAACAAACCTGACATGCTGTGAGTCCCTGAAAAAACTGTGACATGCATTGTAACACTCAAGAATGTCCATATAGGCCCGGTTTCACTGACAGGGCTTAGACTAAGCCAGGATTGGGCCTTAGTTCAATTGACCCTTCACCAGGAGTTTGATTGACAGGCGATCTAACCAATCATAAAGCCGAATCTGCCGTTATGTCTGACAAAGCAGTCAGGGGAGTTAGTAGATTAACGTCGGTGGACTTGAACTTGAAAAATGGTGTTTACTGACTTCTCTCTATGAGGCGCCATCTAGGTGGTTGAAACAACATTCCTTCTGATGTTCATTCATGTATTTTTGATGCTATAAATTAACTAGTAGGAAGAGATGATCGGTTCACGAGCCGCTTTAACTGAGTTGCTACTGAGGCGATCTGTCACGACACATCAAAGAGCCACAAAATGGTATTTATTGTTTAAATTTCTTTAAAAATTACAAAATTTGAGACTTTGTTTATATCAAAAGTAACCTGCACTGTCTTGTCTGTCGACACATTGCTAGTGTCCCCTTTGCTCCGCGATGTATTTTTCACTGTGTGAGAACATGATGTGTGGCATGAGAGGGGCATGGCTTGTCGGACATAGCAACAGCAACTAAAGGGTGCGGGTCTTTGCAAATGGTCAATTAGGGCATTTAAGTAGCTTTTATAAACGTACCGTAGAAAAGAAACTTACTGGTGTGCATCCTGATCCAAAACAATGGCACTGACATATTTTAAGATATGTCAGTGCAAGTTGCTTTCCGTTAAAACAGCTCAAACATACATTTTAGACTAGGACTAGCTTAAACCTTTTTTGTGAAACTGGAGGTTAGTGTATCTTTACACAGAAAACAATTAAAAATGGCACAGACAGATGCAAGAACACATCCTGTGTGAACGGCGCCTAAAGCGTTCAAGCTCCTATTCCAGTGGTAAAACAAAAGTGAAATTCTCCTCCTGTATGTATTGAGGGGGGCATGTCATGAGTTTCCTGCAGCTGGGACACTGATTGATTACACCTGCTTGCAACTCCTCCCATACTGCATTGCATTTACTGTTATGCACTGAACCTCGGCTATGGTGATGCTGCCTCATGGTCCAGTGCGCTTTGAATGTTGTCCTTTCCCATCTCTCTGTTGTTAATGCCATTGCTGCTCGCATGTGTAAAATATTGATCTAATGGCCTGCATGCTGTTAGACAGCTGTGCTTGATTCAGAGTGATTGGCCAGTGGCTCTGGGAACGAGAGAGAGAAATGGGAGACTGCGTGTAGATGGAGATGAGAGTTAGTCTAGGAGGACATTCACTGAATGATGCATGGGAAAGCACAGCTTCTGCAGGCAAATACAGCATTTAACCTTTCAAGCGGTTGTGTTTGACGTGATCAAAACATGTTGAGGGACAGCGGAGAGCAAAAGGCTCTTTTTTAGTCTATGCACATTTAGAGTTAACTGCATGTGTAGAATGTCAATGTGTTAGGGCAGATAGATAGTTTGATCTGAAAGATACTGTAGCTGCCTTCTGTAGCTGACCTGAAGACAAGATTACACACACATATACTCTTCACTCCTTGGCCTGTTTCCCCATAGCACAGACAGAGAGAGCAGGTGGTGAGGTTGGAAAAGGCCCTTAGAGGTTATCGTGCCATATTGCAAGAGGTTTTTTTTTTCCACCTTGTCCTCCTTTTTGTTTGTATGAGCGTGAAACACTCTCAATCCGCAAGCTCTTTAGATTCTTTTTCAAGCATTCAGCAAAAGAAGCTAGTTTATATAATCTCACTGGATCTTCAGAACAGGGACTTCTCTTGTTGACATAATGAGAAATCTAGTAATTAATTTTCAATGTATAACACCAGTTGATCTAGAAATTGGTTAAATGAAGTTGTAGTTTAAAATATAATGGCTTGTAAAATAAATATCTACAAACATTCGTTCTCTCAGTCTCAAAATGCAAATGTTCATCTCTATGGCATTTCAAAGCGGAGCATCAAGCTGATCTTTTTATTTGCATAATGATTCACATGATTCATTATGTAATCTGGATTAGGTTCAGTCAAGTGCATGCTCGGATTAGAGGCTCATTTCTCATTGAAATATGTTGGAGCATACTGCATTATGAGCATTTAATCTTGTTTTGCATTCTTCATACAACCAACATGCCAGGTTTTTGAAGAAGCCAGTAGAAAGAGACAGTTTGCACCAAAAAAAATATATATGTATATATAGTATGCAGTTATTTACGCACCTTCATGTTGTTGCTAACCCTGTTATTTTTCTAAATTTTGAAGAAACTTTACAGAACCAAAATGACAAATCTCAAAAATAGAGAAATTCCAAGTCTTCTGAAGCTTTCAAATCAAATATGGTGCCACTGGTTGGATATCAATAACATAAAATCATTGTATCTCATGTGTCTTATGATCAAACACCATCGTGTCATATTTGTTTTGAGTGAATCAACTTTTTCTAAATTTAGTCCACAAGTTCGAGGAGTTTATATTTTGTGTTATTCAGAAAAGATACACTGTAAACCGGAATAAGTTGGCAAAGCTCAAAAAATTTGATCAGTTGCCTCAATTTTTAAGTTAAGAAATTCAAAGTAGAACTGGCAGATTTTTATTTTGTACTCGTATATTTTAATTGTTCTTAACTTGAAATATTTGAGTACACTAAGTCATACATTTAACTTAAAATTTTCATGTAAACTCAATGTGAACATTTTTATGATTGTAAACTTAGCTATAACAAGCTAATTCAGAAAATGTTAACTTGCTAATTTGCTAACATGTTAACCATAGCATGGTATAGCACTTGCTGAATAAGTGCAGCAATATAAAGCATGTAACATACTTGCTCTCAAACCAGGCCACATGTACCACTTGTCACCATAATGGTAACTCTCCAAAAAACCCACATTAACAGAAACTCTTCTAAATTAGTACAACAAAACATTAACCACTACTAAATCTTCCACTTAACATTAATCTTGCACAAAAAAAAACATTATCTAACACTTAATTTTAGCATTTACTTTCCCTTTCAAGTGCCAAATAGAAATCCCATCCCATTTTCAGTTAAACTTAAGTTTGTCTAAATTAAAAGAAATAAGTTCATACAACTCAAAATAATGAAACAGTTCAGTTTACTTATAATATATCAGTTCTGTGAACTTGAGAGAAAAAGAAAGTGCTAAATACTCATAAATTAATTTGACTGAACTAATTTGTTTAATTTAAGTTTGTCCTACTCAAACCAATTAATTATTTTAAGCATTAATGCAAATTTGGTGTCACACAAATTTGGAAAGACAAAAGGGTGAGTAAATAATAACAGATTTTTTTTTTTTTTGCTGATTTAATCTATTCTAACGGAGCCCTGGGCATGACATGCAGGGAAAAAATAGTAGGCTAAAACGTGCGCACAATTTACTAATTTGTTACCTCGATCTATAAATCATGCGCATGATTTATAAATCGAGGGAACGAAATAGTAAATCGTGCGCACGATTTAGTAAATCGAGGGAACGAAATAGTAAATTGTTGCACGTTTTAGTAAATAGTGATTTAATATTTTTTCTTGCGTGTCATGTGCGGGGCTCCGTATATTCTTTTAACCCTCTTCAGCTTTAATTTTCAGCTTTTATTTCTAGTTTCCCACGAAAAATTTCTCTATGCAGATTTTCAAGATGTTCAAGTTGGATGACCATGATGTACATGTTCATGTTAATTTGCCATGCTGACCAACAGAAAGCTGCTT
The DNA here is from genome assembly GCA_003731715.1 of Anabarilius grahami. Classification (NCBI taxonomy): domain Eukaryota; kingdom Metazoa; phylum Chordata; class Actinopteri; order Cypriniformes; family Xenocyprididae; genus Anabarilius; species Anabarilius grahami. The sequence continues at coordinate 2,016,468 of RJVU01019258.1, forward strand.
GGCTTGAAAGTTATTTCTGAACAGTACTTCATACATCTATACTCTATTGACAATGGACCTTTTTTTTCACTGACATTTCGCTAATGTGGCCGGCCGACTGGCCGCACCTTAAGCCTAGAAAAGTTGTACTTGAGGTTGTATACCATTTCCTGCTGGTTGCATAGCTTAGCCTCTGTGACCTTTGGGTGACTTCTTTCACGTTTTTCATCCCCCTACGAAACCGGAGATCCTTGCGAGAGGCTACCATCATCTATCCAACCCCAATCAGCCACACGCCAACCTTCTAAAGAGCAGAAACCTGATCGTGCCATGTTGTTTTTCTTTCTCCCTTCTATCCAAGCCGGCTGTGCAATCGCTCTGGTGAAATGCTGTGATTTGCTCCACTGGGTTTGATATGTGACAGCCCCAGCAAGCTGCCTATAAACAAGCCCAATTCCCTCATAGACCAGTGTGCCCATGTTGGTCCATGCCTGAGCAAGTATCCTATCTCGGTCTTATGGACGAGATACCTGGATTCAATTACAGTCCTGCTAAAGATTTAGAATTCACATCCCCCTTGAAATCAGGTGTTAGTGAAGGAGCAGGCAGTAGAAGAAGATGTTATAGACGGTGTGGAGAAGGCAGTAAGAGCAACCACAAACAATCCATATGAGACACTGGCTTTTGACTGAAAATGTGTGATATGTACATTGAAAAAACATACCTTACACAACAACATACGTACACAATTGCTTGATGAACACATTTTAAGCCCCCAGCCATGTTGCACATACTTGACATGCGTCTTTGCATTACTGTTGGTAACAAACCTCAGTGTTCAAGGGGAGGATAGATTTACCTTCAGATGTCTGTGCTATTAAACTGGATGTCTTGTTATTCATGAAGCATGTAAACAGTTTAACTAAATTTAACCAGGGGTCTTTATACAAAAAAATATGCAGCTGCCTTTTATATTTCAGTTTAAAGACCAATTTGATAATATAATTATAAATATTATAAAGACAACATGCATTTATATTGTCATTATACTAAAGAATATTATTAAAATATCTGGAATTTTTTTTATATTTTAATAATATATTTATTCTATGTACAGTATTTGTTTTCATTTATAATAATATTTTATTTTAATAACATTTTACTGTTAAAGTAATGTTAGATGTACACTGCTCGGCCAAAAAAAAGTCACTGTTTGGCATTTTTAATTGATTTATTTTATTTTTATTTTATTTTAATAGGCAAATACTTAAGTCTATGGATGGATCATTATTACAGTGATTATTTTGTTTCTAGCATGTTATATGTTTGGCAACGGTTCTTTTAACCCTAAAAGATGGAGTGTGTAGCTTTTCATTTCTTAAACAACCAGACGTATCATAGCCATATTCTAGGATGACAATGTCAAGATTTATCAGATTGTGAAAGAATGGTTGGGAGGGAGCATGAAGAATCATTTTCACACATGAATTTGCAGCACACTTGAGTCCTGACCTTAATTTCATTGAAAAACTTTGGGATGTGCTGGAGAAGACTTTACAGAGTGCTCACCTCATGCATTGATCTTGACCAAAAATTGATGCACCTCTTGATGGAAATAAATGTTGTGATGTTATTTCCACCAAGAGGTGCATTAATTTTTGGAGTGTATTAATATATATAAAATAAAAAATAAGAAATAAAAACTACTGTTTGAGTCAAAGTTAGAATCTATTTTACTGGAGACTACAGTCTTTGAAGTAGTGTGATGTGTTTTAAACCTCACACATGCAAGTGTAAGAGTCTGAGATGAGGGCAGATTGTGACCCATTTTCGTTTGTCTCAGTTCAGATATTTAAATCTGTTCTCCCTGGCCACTCTTGCTGTGAGATCGTCAGAGCGTGTGAATATGAGTTGGATGGCCACAGTAAAGACAACGTTCAGATCTCTTTATGTTCAGTTAATGAGCATCTGGTAGTGATCCACCGAGGCTCCACCAATCCATTCACACTTTTCCCAGGCCAACTTTTGCAGCTCGTCATATTTGGAAAAAGCATTTTTGTCACATGAAAATAAGTCACAGAGAAAGTTTTACATGTGTCACTGTTTGCTTTAATCCTTGCTTAGGTTTTTAAATGTTTTAAAAGTAAAGGTGAACTTGGATAGATCTCACAAAACTGAATACAAATGGAAATCAGAATCAGAGTGTTTCTTTTATGTTATTTAGATAGTTTATACTTGATCCGTCATGAGTAAACACTATTGATTATTGCATTCCAAAAGTTCGCATGTTTTTAATTTGCTACCCATTAGATTCCCATTTACAGGCAGAGATGCTGCTTTATTTTGTGATTGTTTTCTTTCATCGTGTCTATTTACAGCTCCCTCTTCTTGCCCTGATCTCATTTATATTAACATTTTCCTACAGACACTTGCTAATTGTATTCAGGTGGTATTTATAACACACATTTATGTGAACCTAAAGGCATTGTATTAGCATACAGTAACATTGCTGTTCATATTTGCCTCAGTATGAGATTTTAATTTAGGGATTAATAAATGTGACACTGTGGATTTCAAGACGATTTGGAAAGTATTTGAGGAACACACAAAATCCTTTCACATCACTGCTAAGCCTATTAATGGCAATTACACAACAAAGAGCTGGCAATGCGTGCATTATTGAGAGAATGCCACCAAAGTACTTCCTGTATAGTGTACCATCTCTGACAGCTGTGGATTCCAGTCAAGCAGGGTGATTATCTTCAGTTTCATTCTGAAATTCTGAAATAGAAACTCACCTGAATATCTTGCATTCTGTCTGGTGGTAAACACTGTGTCACGTGCATTAGACTCCTCTTTCATCAGGTTTTTCTAATTGTATTAATGTATGTATCTTTGTCTTACTGCAGTGGAAGATAAATCAGATAATGGGGAACTAGATCTAGATGGGATTGATGAAGATGAAATTGAAAAGGTATGTTATTAATGGGTTTATGGATATATGTCTTGTTTTCTGGTAAAAATATTAAAAACAGAATAAAAATGTACTTGAGAAGCAAAACTGTGAAAGAAAATAAGACATAAATCTCACTAAATGTCATGTGAAGTTCAAAAAACTGTCTAATGTCCTGCATCCCAGAATTATCACCTCTTAGCATTACTTATCAGCATAGTCCTGTTATCTTCTCTACAGTACATTCTGAATGAGATAGAGGTGGAGGCGAAGACAGAGCTGTGGATGAAGCAAAATGAGGAGTATTTGAGGGAACAGAAAGGTAAGCAAAAAAGAGAAGAAGAGCTTAATACCTGTGCATTTATTAACACAATACAGGTCCTTCTCAAACAATTAGCATATTGTGATAAAGTTCATTATTTTCCATAATGTAATGATAAAAATTTTACTTTCATATATTTTAGATTCATTGCACACCAACTGAAATATTTCAGGTCTTTTATTGTTTTAATACTGATGATTTTGGCATACAGCTCATGAAAACCCAAAATTCCTATCTCAAAAAATTAGCATATTTCATCCGACCAATAAAAGAAAAGTGTTTTTAATACAAAAAAAGTCAACCTTCAAATAATTATGTTCAGTTATGCACTCAATACTTGGTCGGGAATCCTTTTGCAGAAATGACTGCTTCAATGCGGCGTGGCATGGAGGCAATCAGCCTGTGGCACTGCTGAGGTGTTATGGAGGCCCAGGATGCTTCGATAGCGGCCTTAAGCTCATCCAGAGTGTTGGGTCTTGCGTCTCTCAACTTTCTCTTCACAATATCCCACAGATTCTCTATGGGGTTCAGGTCAGGAGAGTTGGCAGGCCAATTGAGCACAGTAATACCATGGTCAGTAAACCATTTACCAGTGGTTTTGGCACTGTGAGCAGGTGCCAGGTCGTGCTGAAAAACGAAATCTTCATCTCCATAAAGCTTTTCAGCAGATGGAAGCATGAAGTGCTCCAAAATCTCCTGATAGCTAGCTGCATTGACCCTGCCCTTGATAAAACACAGTGGACCAACACCAGCAGCTGACATGGCACCCCAGACCATCACTGACTGTGGGAACTTGACACTGGACTTCAGGCATTTTGGCATTTCCTTCTCCCCAGTCTTCCTCCAGACTCTGGCACCTTGATTTCCGAATGACTTTGGACCACTGAGCAACAGTCCAGTGCTGCTTCTCTGTAGCCCAGGTCAGGCGCTTCTGCCGCTGTTTCTGGTTCAAAAGTGGCTTGACCTGGGGAATGCGGCACCTGTAGCCCATTTCCTGCACACGCCTGTGCACGGTGGCTCTGGATGTTTCTACTCCAGACTCAGTCCACTGCTTCCGCAGGTCCCCCAAGGTCTGGAATCGGTCCTTCTCCACAATCTTCCTCAGGGTCCGGTCACCTCTTCTCGTTGTGCAGCGTTTTTTGCCACACTTTTTCCTTCCCACAGACTTCCCACTGAGGTGCCTTGATACAGCACTCTGGGAACAGCCTATTCGTTCAGAAATTTCTTTCTGTGTCTTACCCTCTCGCTTGAGGGTGTCAATGATGGCCTTCTGGACAGCAGTCAGGTCGGCAGTCTTACCCATGATTGCGGTTTTGAGTAATGAACCAGGCTGGGAGTTTTTAAAAGCCTCAGGAATCTTTTCCAGGTGTTTAGAATTAATTAGTTGATTCAGATGATTAGGTTAATAGCTCGTTTAGAGAACCTTTTCATGATATGCACATTTTTTGAGATAGGAATTTTGGGTTTTCATGAGCTGTATGCCAAAATCATCAGTATTAAAACAATAAAAGACCTGAAATATTTCAGTTGGTGTGCAATGAATCTAAAATATATGAAAGTTTAATTTTTATCATTACATTATGGAAAATAATGAACTTTATCACAATATGCTAATTTTTTGAGAAGGACCTGTACATACTCATACACCCAATTTGACGTCAGAGGCATGTGCTCAGCCACAGAGATAAAAAATTCAGTGAAAGGAAGGATTTTGTTTTTTTAAATGCTCAATTAGCACAGTGAACTACTTCCTGCAGTTTCATCCCACGATTGAACCATGTGAGATTAGTCTCGATTTTTGAAAATACGTAAATGAAAAATACCTGTGACAACTAAAAGATTGACCTTCTGAAGTTAATCTTCTCAACATTTTTGTATTGCTTTTTGGGTCTACTATAAAGCACCCAATTTGATAAAGCCATTGTACTCCTATTTGGATTTATTTTTTCAGAAAAAGAAGAAAGAATAGCTAAAGAGAAGGAACAGGGGACCTATAAGGAGAAGGTGAGTAAGTCATGAGTGTGTGTGTCTGGCTCATACTTTTGTCGACATGGGCTTCTCTCCCATTCCAGGGTCTTCAGACACTCAGCAGCTACGGATCCTTGGAGACCACATACTTTCCATTTTAACTTCAATTGCTCCTCTGGTTTCACCCCAGGCTCTCAGTGTCGCCTCTCCTTAACCTGTCTGCTCTGACATCTGCACCGTGACTCCCAGTTGGGGTTGGATTAGCTGGCTCTGCTCTGCACCTCTAATGAGGTGCCTTGAGCCTGATAGCAATTTCAGATACAGTAGTCTACTTGCTGACTGTGAAGAGACTTGTTACACTTTGGTACAAGAGGAACATGGTCAGGGGTGACCAGATCAGATGGGCTTGATTGCTTTTCCAGACTACAAATGGGATTCTGTCACCTTGTTGTTGACAGCTGTTTGTCTGACATCATTATATCAAGGCCCAATGGAGAAAATGCACCGTTTAAATGATACCCAGATGCCCCAAAATGATAGAACTGCTCACTTAATAAATGAACAGCATGCTTTTTAGCCTTCAGAAACCATTTTAGAAAGTCAAAGGACTCTTCGCTATGAATTAGAGCCATCTAAGCACTGACTCCAATGTTTGTTTTTCACTGTAAACAACTTTTATCCCAATTTGTCTAGCCAAAGAAGCCGTCCAAGAAGCGAGAACCGATCCTGGCCAGCACTGCGGGAGAGGCCATAGAGAAGATGCTGGAGCAGAAAAAGATCTCCAGTAAGATCAATTATGATGTTTTGTGGGACCTCAACAGCAAGGGCAGCGGTAGCAGCACCACCCAGCAAGCCGAAGACGTGCCCGCCGCTGGCTCCGGACGCAAGAAGTTGACCCGCCGCAAGAAGCAGCCAAACAAGAGCAATCTTGGGCTCGCTAAACCCGCAAGCCTCATGGGCAAGAGGTGAGAAATTAATGAATAGTGAATCTGTTGTTTGTTTGCTTTTACTTTGTTACTGTTGGCTCACACTGCGCTTTGCAACTTTTTCTACTTTTTCACTCCCAGAAACCACTAAGTCTGTCTTTATGTAGTAACGGGGACCCACTCCAAGTGGTAAAAGGCCTCTTTTGTTCCTCAAACAAAGGACATGATCAAAAAGGCTGTTCCCTTGCCCTTGGAGGACTCCATTTTTCTTCTTGTCGGCCTCCAACATTTTGTCTTTGCTTTGCTCCTTTGGCTGACCTTCACAGTCATTTCCACCAGGAGAAAGCTTGTCATCAATTCAGTGCCAGGACTGTCTGTCTGCCATCACCTGGCACCCTGTAGTGCATGCTGGGAGCTTGCCCCTTCTCCAATTAATAGTCCTCCAGGGCTCCAAATGTCCCTGTGAGAGAAGTAATGAATATACGACAGACGGAGCGCAAGATCATGACTTCCACACTTTGGCGTTGAAAGATAATTTCTCATTGTGTGATGTCTTTCCTCCAGTCCATTTCGTTAATGATAATTACTAATTTCATACTGAATGGTGAGATGATGATGAATCAGACATACGAACGCTGTCGGAGATCTCATATCCTGAAGCTTCGAAAAGACAATTTACTGACCCCTTTATTTTCAATCTTATATTAACAAATGTGTTTGAAGCAAACTTTCTCATTAGTTTTATTAAATTTGAGATTTTTAAAATATAAATAATATGGATATCCTGAAGATATAAAAACATAGCTGGCTAGTGTGCTAGTGTTATCATTTGCTTTGTCTGGTGGGACTGTAATATATTTTTAAAAATGATTATTATTTTTGTTACATTACCTTTAAAAAGTTTGGGGTCGGTAAGATTTTTTTTGAAAGAAGGGTCTTATGTTTACCAGGGCTACATTTATTTGATAATAAATACAGTAAAATATATATATATATATATTACAATTTAAAGTAACTGTTTTCTGTTTTAATATATTTTAAAATGTAATTTATTCTTGTGATAATGAAGCTGAATTTTCAGCATCATTACTCCAGTCACAGAATTGTTCAGAAATCATTCCAATATGTTGATTTGTTGCTCAAGAAACATTTCTTATTATTATCAATGTTAAAAACAGTTGTACTTAATATTTTTGTTGAAACTGTTGAAACTTTTCAGGATTCTTTGATGAGTAGAAAGTTCAACAGAACAGCATTTTTTTTAAATAGATTTTTTTTGTAGCAATTAAAAAAAAAAATCATACTGACCCCAAACCTTTGAATGGTAGAGTACGTTTATGTTTATCACTTTTTATTGAGTAAAATTTTTCTTATTTCATTAAGGAATTCTGTGTTTAAGACCATAGGTTACTTATAAGTCCTTTTTTAATTTACTTTATTTGTAAATTTAATACAAAGAATTATTCATGAAAATCCCCTGTTGTTGCAAGGCAAGATGCAAGTTAACCTACCTTGCTTGAACTGTTGTTCACCACTTAAGCTGGCCGAACCATCAGAGGCCAGTGTAAAAATATTAAATCATCATAGTCTGATGACACTGTGGACCATCTTGAACAATAAACTTGAATTTAGTTCCAGTTCCAGTTGAGAGAGCTTGTTCCCACTCCTGTTGAATCATGGGAACATTTGTAATAAGCTGCTATGGGAGGGCAAAGAGTTCTCAGTTTTGTTGCCACGACTTGCAAGTAGCAACTGTCTAAGACATTTCACGCAGTACTTTTAGAAACATAATGGTTCAAAAGAGCCAGTAGCCCCTTTTCTCTTTTGGATTTACTAAGTGTGCAGAAGTAAATGCCTAAAATTGCTCAATTGCTCAGCATTCAAAATGCATGCAGTGCTCTCTGTCACAGAACTCTCACTCCAGCTGATCAAAGCACATTTCTTCGAAGATATTTTGGTATATGAACTGGTATATAAGTTATTTTGGGGGCTGAATAGACTAACACAGATCTATTTGCTTGCATAAAAATGCTGTTGTTACAGCTCTTCACTGCCTTTAGTAGCTCCCAGACTTCCATCCCCCTTTACCAGCCTCAAACACCAGCTGCCAGATTAAACCTCTGCACGACCTCCAAACTAACAGCAACGGAGAAGCACTCCTCCTGAAAGATAAGAAGATAATTGCCATCCAGTTTCTTTTCTTTAATTTCTTTCCTCCTTTTTCACCTCTTCAAACCCTCTTCCCTTTCTACCCTTGTCTTTTAGTAAAGGCTTACCGTTCTTAAAACTGGCGGGATTTGCTTTTTGAAGTGTAAATCTGATCTCGATGCGTGGGGATGACCTGTCTATGCCTCTCTTCTCGGCAAACCTCAGAAAAAGTGACAGCCCGACAGAACGCTTCACCTCCCAGCTCCAGCGTGCTGCCTGATCCTGTTTCTGATCCTCGATTTTACAGTAACAGCTACTGCTTTGAAATCAGACTCACAATTTGAGGAGCAGTGTCGACCCTGGGCACATGGGAGCAAAGAAGTATACGTATTTCTGCTCTCTACCAGATCCAGTCTGGTATTTTAGCTCCATGACAACGTGAGTGGAGATTGATTTGTAAATGTTAGCTTAAAGTCAAACGGAAAGAGTTAGAGTTGTTCCTGAGATGTGCTTTCCACCAGGCCTACACTGAGTAAAGTTCACAACACCTCTCATTTATTTTGCCAGGCGCATCCGGAAATAGCCAATGAGTTTTGCAGATCCTCCCTTTCTGTTTGACCCGGCTCAGTTTCCCATACTAAATTGTCATTGTTTCCACCCTAACGTTAGTCCACTTCCAGCAGTATGGCTTTTCGCTCATTATTAGAGTGGGCTCTCAATGTCCATACTGTTAGAACCCGTCATCTTGCGTTCTAGAGGGCAGGAAACCAAGGCAACCGGCTGTATAGTATGTCATTCGGTCCGTCTCAATGGAGCTCCTTGTCATCAAAAACCTTTCACCACCTCCTAGCAACTAGATCAGCAGAATGAGTCATTTTGTTTGTTTCTAGCGTGGTCACGTTGACCCAGGACCGGCATGGAACCGTCTAGCGGCAAAGCAATGTTGTTCTGTAAAGACTTTTGTCACAGAAAATCTTTTGTGGTTGGACTTTAGGTCTAAGTGAGAGAATACGGTAGGAAGGACTTCTTAGGATCATCTTGTGCCTGGTTCTCGACCTCTAAATTTGGCGAAAAAGGTTTTAGGCTGGGTCTCTCAGCATGGAGTGCTCTATTGTTTGAGGATTCCATTTATCAGTGGGTTGAGATCTGAGTCCGGAGGATTTCTGGTGGTGGGAGTAAGGGAGCCACATCCTGCTGATGGGAATCATGTTTGGTCGAGACAAAGCAGCTGGATTGTTTCATTTAATCTTGTAAGGTCATTAGAAATAACTTTGGATTTTAGAGTAGCCATAATGAAATCACAATAATAATGGAAGAAAATCCACAGCTGATCATAGATCTACAAGAAAACCAAAATGCTAGAGATCAAAACTGCTCGTAATTGCTGTAGTTAAAGGTGGTACAGAGGATCTTTTCGTCGACTCAGTTTTTGAAACGAGCGCATGCGTAAGAACAACCCCCCTCCATTTCGAGTGAACTCCTCCCAAAACTCGTGCACGAGTATTGGAACACGAGTGTTTACCACCGGCATTCGCTGTGTTATTAAGCCGGGCACACATTTAACGACTAGCTAAAACATTCTAAGACTATGCTCAACATACAGCGATTGTTTCCTGCTCCTGAAGCAGATTTATATACTTTCACATGGAATTTGAACACCGACTGTAATCGCAGACTGAACGCAACTGGCTCTGACTGGACGCGTTTGAGCGCGATCAGTCATAAGTATCAGTTTACATTCATAATCGGCCTTACAATCGTTAAGTGTGTGCGCGACTTAAAGCCACGCACACACTTAGTGGATTCATTATGTCGGACTCAGGTAACTCATAATCTGCAGTTGTTACTCCTGTCTCCTGACAAAAACATTGCATGCGGCGCCTGTGGAGTGTGGAAAGTTACTGGAGCGCGCAGCCGCGCGTCTCACACAAGGAATGTCATGGCAGTGATTGACTAGCCAGAGGGCCAATCCGCGCCAACTCTCACAAGGAACGTAATGGCATACTTATGACTGATTGACAAGCCAGAGGGCCAATCGTTTACGCGATGATGCCGTAAACGATTGGCTGATGTTTTTAAGGCCCTACCTCGTGCACAGATGATGTATATTAATAATATTCCTTTCAGTGCACCTAATAAATAGTCTTTTATCAGTTAGTAAAGACAGTTTCAAGTAATATTGCAAAAATGTATAAAACAAAACATCCTCTGTACCACCTTTAAGTAATAATTTTGGTAACATAACATTCTGACACCACACTTTTTTAGCATTCTTGGATCTATAAGTATTTTCACATTCATTGTCTTCATAGGGATTTCAAAAAAAGCCATGAACAAAACTGCCCAGCTCTGAAAATCAGAGAAAGCTCACATTTTTAATAGATGTCTTTCATATATCAATGAACTACTGCCCATGAAGCATTGCGAATGATACAGTACTATTGATTTATTGATATTTATTATTAAAAATATAACATTAGGTAGTTTTGAAGTAGAAATAAATAGTATAAATAGTCAGGTACAGTCAAACCAAAACTTATTCAGACACCTTGAACATTTTTTCCATTATTACAGTTTATTCACTATAGTTTAAAGAAATTGTAAAAAAATAAATAAATAAAAAATATGACAAGATCTCAGAGTTGTGAGAAAAATATAATCTTAATTATGTCAGATAACACTTAAGCAAAACATGGTCAGGTCAAAGTGTCTGAATAATTGTTGGTGCCAAATTTTAATCAATTTTACTAGTAGTCCAGCGTATGAAGAATTTTTGTGTATAATATGTCACAGTTTACTTTCTTTTGCTATCCTCACTTACATAAATGAACTATAGTGTCCTGCACTAGTAAAAATGTAAAAAATTATATCTTGTCTGAATAATTTTTGGTTTGACTCTATATGTAAATATTTAAGTTGTTTGTTGGACATTGATTTGAATGTCATTTGCAATTATGGGCGTGGCTCTCGTTTCTTTCGCAACATCGACTTCTCTGATTGGTCGATTCAAGGCGCTGCCATGGGATTGTGGACAGTGTAGTTCTTCACAGAGAATTTAAATATTATCCACAATATTTTAAAAAATCATGTTGAAATCTCACAGACTCTTGGAGCCTACAGAAGTACACTACTTTGAAGTTTTTGAAAGAAATCTCACCAAATGCTCACCAAATCTGCATTTATTTGATCAAAATACATTTAAAAAATACATTTAATTTATTCCTGTGAATTTATTCCTGCATAATTACTCCTGTCTTCAGTGTCACATGATCCTCCAGAAATCATTCTAATATGCTGATTTGCTGCTCAAAAAACATTTCCTATTATTATTCATGTTGAAAACAGTTGTGCTGCTTCATATTTTAGTGGACACCATCATTTTTTCAGATTCTTTGATGAATAGAAAGTTTGAACGAACAGCATTTATTTGAAATAGAAATGTTTTGTAACATTATTAATGTCTTTACTGTCACTTTTGATCAATTTAATTTAAATAATTAAAATATACTGAGTGAGATTTTTACTTCCAAAACTTGCCTGTTGTGCCATATAGGCCTCCCACTAAGTCTCCTTCACACCTGTCACTCACCTCTGCAGATGTTACAAGGCCAGGGTTCTGTAGGTGATGCTGAGAGGCCATCTTGAAAGCCTTGCGAGCTCTCTTACCTTTTTTTTCCATCTGCACTAGAGTCACAGAGGGAGGTTGACACAGTCACAGCACACTTCTCAAGCTGTGTCAGCAGGAGTCTTCTCCCACTCATCTTCCCTGACTGACTTGAAGCCGTTAATGGAAACTTTTTTTTCTCTCCTGGTGGCATGGAGCAGGTATGCATGTACAGATGTTATTATGATTGCAGGTGATAGATCCTCCTGTGCACTTTCCTTGCCACTGCAAGGTTTTGATCGCTTTGTCGAACACAAAGCGCTACAGGTTTTGGGCGAAAGCTGTTCCTAAGCAGCGGCCCCTTTGATGAGAAGAAAATTGCTACTTGCTCCATGGAGGCTTTGCGGCATGTCAAATTCTTCATGTGTGATCGGTTCAGGGCGTTCTCACTCCCACACACTGTTTTGTTTGGTGGTAGGCAATGATCAAGAACGCCATGGTTGGTGACTGTGAATAGAATGTTTGAGACATCAGTTAAGAGGATAGTTTTAGTGTATTACACATTTGTGTGTGCATATATTGTATATATAATTTTGGAGTGTCTGTTCAGTATATACATATATATGTTACACACACACACACACACACATATATTACCGTTTAAAAGTTTGTGGAAGTTTTTGAAAAAAGTGCTCACCAAGGCTGCATTTATTTGATCAAAAATACAATAAAAGTAGTAATATTATTTAAAAAATATCATTACAATTGAAAATAACTGTTTTTATGTGCCTGTACATGGCTGTAGTGGTGAAATCATACATAATACTGATCAAATTCGCAATAGTGAAATCAGGGACAAATCCCACCTTCCCTCTGTTGTACTGGACCGCTGGAGGGTGAGATACAAGGAGGATAATCACACCTTCCTTTGCCACTATGGATCTCTCTTTCTCTCAAAGCCTTGTCCCCGGGTTAGACCCTTGGGGGCCTTCCTCAGTGGCCTGCAGGAAGTGTGATAAGATGCCTTGTCACCACGAGGTGTGGAAAACACTGGGCCCTAATTGTTGCCTCCTCCAGGGTCAGATTGCATGTCTTCCCTCTGTATCTCCTCCATCATGCTAGATCTGAGAGAAGGAGCTGAATGCGTAATTGCTTTGTCCTTCAGGAAAAGGATGCTCTGTAAGTATTTGTTAGGGAAGCTTTTTTGGTATGTGTTGCTGCGTTTATCCCCCGTTCTCAGTTCAGCCCTCAGACTTCCCCACTGTTTTATGAGTCCAGTGATATTTGATGGTTATTATTGATATTTTCTAGCTGTGCAACCACTTTGAAGAGGAATGAGGTTTGCTCCTAAAGGGGTAATAGTGGGTTTGGCTATTATAGGTCATTGGAGCTGTGCAGTAGTTTAGGCACTGGTTTGAATCATATTGCCTGATGTTTTATTTTTGCTTGCAAGCCTTCTACCCTTCACCTTTTCACCTTTATGGTTGGACTATTTCTTGTGTTTCAGCTATAGAAGCTATTTTTCAAAAACCAAAAAAGGCTTAAAGGGTTAGTACACCCAAAAATGAAAATTCTGTCATTAATTACTCACCCTCATGTGGTTCCAAACCCGTAAGACCTTCATTCATTTTCGGAACACAAATTAAGATATTTTTTATAAAATCCGATGGCTCAGTGAAGCCTCCATTGACAGCAAGATTCACTTCAAATTCTTCAAAAAACACTTTCAAATTCCCAGAAAGCTACTAAGGACATATTTAAAATAGTTCATGTGACTACAATGGTTCAACCTTAATGTTATGAAGCGACGTGAATACCTTTTGTGCGGCAAAAAAACAAAATAACGACTTTATTCAATAATATCTAGTGATGGGTGATTTCAAAACACTGCTTCATGAAGCTTCAGGAATCTTTTTTTTTTAATCAGTGGTTCGGAGCGTGTATCAAACTGCCAAAGTCACGTGAACTATTGAAATTTTGAAACGTTTCGAAACATAACGAAGCCTCGTTTACTGAAATCACGTGACTTTGGCAGTTTGATACGCAATCCGAACCACTGATTCAATACAAAAGATTCGTAAAGCTTCGAAGCAGTGTTTTGAAATCGGCCACCACTAGATATTGTTGAATAAAGTCCTTATTTAGTTTTTGGCGCACAAAAAGGATTCTCGTCGCTTCATAACATTAAGGTTGAAACACTGTAGTCACATGAACTGTTTTAAATATGTCCTTAGTAGCTTTCTGGGCATCTGAAAGTGTTAATTATCTTGCTGTCAATGGAGGCCACACTGAGCCATCGTATTTTATCAAAAATATCTTAATTTGTGTTCCGAAGATGAACGAAGGGCTTACGGGAGTGGAACGACATGAGGGTGAGTAAATAATGACAGAATTTTCATTTTTGGGTGAACTAACCCTTTAAAATTTGGTTTGTATTTGTTTTGAATAAATGCCTAAACAGGCTGTTTAATGATGAGGGCGTAAATGGCTCTCATGAAACATTTAGGAGCCAAATGACTCTTAGTTGACCAATTACAGAATCGGCTTGTAGAGATTTGCTTTGGTTAATGTATGAAATGTATAGCTTCTTTCATTTGAATATGTATGTTTATTTACTCATTGTCATATGAACAACCTGTCAGCAAATAGACAGTACAGTAAGTCTCACAAAATCTAAAGTAATGATTGACTCATGATTTAGTGAGGGAGTAAGTTGTGAACTTAGCTTTGAACGATTCACGGAGTGAGTCTGATTCAGGCCTGAGCATGTTCAAGACTCTTTAATGAATCTTAAAGGATAAGTTCACTTCAGAATTAAAATGTCCTGATAGGAAATTTTAATTCTGAAGTGAACTAATCCTTTAAGGAGCTCTCAAATTTACCACGGAATTGGGAGTTTTGCGTGAGGGTGAAAAAGTTTCCCATGCAGATTCATTCATTTTCAAGTTCATTTTTCATGTAAATTCGTTGCACTGACCACAGAAAGCTGCTTGGTTTGAAAGTGAATTGTGTGAGATGTGCTTCACACATCACTGTGCTATTGATAATCCGCTGCAGTTTTGCTAATGTGACCACAGCTTTAGATCAACTTATTAAAAAGAATTGGTTCATTACAGCCTTTTTTGTGAATCTGACAATACGGCTAATGTTGTGTTCAAAATGCTGGTGCATTTTATTTTTTGCGGGTTTTGTAAGTATTTTAGTCCCATTCTGGAGCCCTGATAAAGCTATATTTTAGCTAATTAATTTTTAAATATTTATGAATATTTGCATTTTGTGTTTAGACCTGCATCTCAATCTGCTCTCCATCTACCCCTACAACTTAAACGCTGATACCCCCATCTGGAGAGCGGGGATTACAGCTGCGGAGTGGCACCCAAATCTGTTGGAGAGCCTCCACCCATTACACCCCTCTCCCCCCTTAGATTTATTTACACAAAGCCAGCTGCTGTATGATATTGGCTCAACAGGAATATTACTTCCCTCCCCTGTCAGATTTCATCGACATGCATTATTGACAGACTGGCATATGGGCCCAGCAGAGCAAAAGTGTTCCCTCTGAAATGGCTGAGTCTGGGCCAGTTTTTTTTTTTTTTTAAATGAGATCACACTAAGAGCCGTTTAAATGTGTTGCCTAGCTACAAAGCCCATAAGAATACATCAGTAATAGTGGAAGTGTTTGATTCCAGCCCTACAGCCTTCAATGTGATATATATATAACCCATATGTGAATAGATTGTTAGCTTTGGTACTCAAATACTCATGCATACTTTCAATTACACATGTTTAATCTGCAGCTGGAGGATGAGGAAACAGCTGTGTAAATTTACACTAAAAGTACCAAAGCTCTTATCTTATGTTATTAAAGAAACAAGCCTTGAGAAGCTGTGCATTTCAGTAATTTTAACGTACACTGCAAGAAATGCTGTTCTTACTTAGAGTTTTTGTCTTATTTCTAGTCAAAAAAATCTTAAAGTTCTTAAATCAAGAAGTATTTTCTTGACAAGTAAAATTTTTTTTTCTTGTTTTTAGGGAATATAAATCAAAATTAAGTGAGTTTTTCCTTAAAACAAGCAAAATAATCTGCCAGTGGGGTAAGCAAAATAATCTTATATCAAACCAAAAATAAACTATATAATCTTGTTTTCAGTTTGGATTAAGATTATTTTGCTTACCCCACTGGCAGATTATTTTGCTTGTTTTAAGGAAAAACTCACTTAATTTTGACTTATTTTCCCTAAAAACAAGAAAATAATTTTTGCCTGTCAAGAAAATACTTCTTGATCTAAGAATTTTTAGATATTTGGACTGGAAACAAGACAAAAATTCTAAGTAAGAACAGCATTTTTTGCAGTGTAAGGCATGTTCTGTGGCATGATTATAGACACTAATATTCAGTAAAATGTTACATTTGTTTTATTAATAATAATATTTATTTTATTAAGAATCATAATAAACAGATTGATTTGAGGAGAGACGTAGGGAAGGAGGAGTAAAGGAATAGGAAAGTAAATATCAAACACCCCAAAAGTAAATGTAATTCTGAGATATAACTCCCCCTTATCTTCTTGTTGTGTTTGGTATTTTCGTATGTTCGTTCTACTGTGTAGTTTGTCAATCAGTGTCTATATATACAAGTTGTAATTANAAAAAAAAAAAAAAAAAAACAAATAAAATAGTTCATTAACTTTACTGTAGGGTATTTATTGTGTCCAAGCAAGCATATTAATATACCATTTGTGGTTATAGCTCCAGATCTGGTTGCAGCTAAACCAATCACAATTCAGAAAATGTTTTCTTATGGATTGTAGTGATTAATTTATTGATATGAATTTGTATTGATTATCTTGTAATTATATTGTATATTTATGATTATAATGATTTTTATATAATATTTTTGACTTTATTATATATTTAGTTGTTATATAATTATACTAATAAAAAATAATAATATTAAAAATAATGTTTCCGTAATAAT
>RJVU01019258.1:2033351-2045762 GCA_003731715.1 Anabarilius grahami
ATAAATCCAACCTGATTCAGTTATTTCTGAAAACATGCTTTAGACTGCATATCGAACAATTGTATATGCTTTTGTTTGATTGCCAGTTTATTCAAAGCTTTATGTCTCATAGACTTGATGGTGTTTTATATCAGTGATTCAGTCTGCCTTTGAAAGAGTCCTGGGAGATCCTAGGAAATTATTGATGACAGAGCAGTGTTGGGATTGATTGTTAAGTGGGCAAATTTGTCTTGCATGAATTCGCTCCATTAGCCAGCTCATTCACCATCTGGCCCAGGGCGGGTGCAGGCTGCCGGGGGGTGTGTGAAGCCTGGCATAAGGGCTGGGCGTCCTCACCAGCTTCACCCACTCAGCCCTGAGGGCACCCCGTCTGACCTGTGGATTGGCCCGTTTTTACCTCCTCCTGAGAGGTCACAAGAGGGACACCCAAAATGTAGCACACTGTTCAATAATGCAGGTCAGCCATCTGGTTCCGGTGATTTATTTCCAGTAAAGATGTCACAGTTCTGTTCTGCAGATGTACCGATTTTGACTTCACACTTTCGCCTGGTGCCAGGCACCTGTGAAAATCCTGTGAGGGGGAAGCAATGCACAGATGCTACCTGATGTTGTAGTGTGTGAATGTGCCTTGGACCTCCTGTATACAGTACATGTGAAGATCATACTGTTTTGCCTCTATGCTTTGCTAGTTTGACAGACTTTTTTCAATTTAATAAAGTTCATTACTCAATATATTAAATCGAACCTTGTATTCTGTCATATTTAACTCTGATTCAAACCTTTAGGTTCCATTGAAAGATCGACCTCTTAGTAAGATTGTTTCAAGGGTCACAAGGAAGACTTTTCAAGGATCATAAATTATTTCATTTGTCGGAGGGCAAAATTGCCGGTTTTGGGTCAAACATGCAAATGGCTTATTGCAACGATTAATACGTTTCAGGACGGTAAACCCTGATCCGGCTTGCGTTTCCACCGCCAACAGTACCCTTACTTGATAGGCATGGTGTATGCCGGAAAGTAGCGATCGACATTCAAGACAAGTCATTCTCACGGGAAGAAGAAAGTGACAATCAAAATGGAGGACATACAGCAGCTTTGTTTGAGCAAAGACTGAAGCCTGCAAGGAAAAACAGCCAAAAAATACACATTATGTTGCAACTGTATTGTGTTGTCATTCCCCTTTTAGCACTCACAAGTGACAATTGTCTGTCAACCAATCAACGTTCTGCATTGAGTGTAGCTCCACCCTTTTGTTATCAGTACTATAGGTACTATTGTGCTAGGTACTCCAATGGAAGGCTCCAAAAAAATGATACAGTACGGTTCGGAATTAGGGTACCATTCACAACTTCTGTCAATGGAAACGGCAAAAATTGCGTACCTTACTGTACTGTACTGAACCGTGCCGCTCGGTGGAAATGAGCCATAAGATATTGTAAAGGCAGTTATGGCTCATTTCCACTGAGCGGTACGGTTCAGAACGTTGATTGATTTACAGTAGGACTGAAATGATTAGTCGACATTATCGACAACGTCGACATAAATTGTCTACAAATATTTTTGTTGTCGAATAGTCTTTTGATCTCATATGACCTATGTGAAGGGTCTGCAATAACGCGGTTTGACCAGTGGGGCGCTGTAGCACAATACTGTAATTCAGCCCTCCCAGATCCAATAGAAGAAGACACGGCGCTTCGGAGTGCATAGTGCAAACGAAGTCGAACCCGTAAAATGCGGAGTTTAACATAGCATAAAACATGACAAACACAACGTTTAGCATAACTACAAAAAATGTTGTCATGCAGGGCCACCAACTCTCATTCAAACTCACTGTTCTCATGCCACACGTCCATCTTCTCACGCAGTGAAAGATACATCGCAGAGCAAAGAGGACACAGACAATGCGCCAACAGATAAGACAGATCAGGTTACTTTTGATAAAAAAGTCTCAGCTTTTAAATTCTGTCAGTTTTACTAAGGGATTCAAACAATACATGTGGTTTTGGCACTCTTTAATGTGGCGTGACAGATCGCTGTAGCGCCTCAGGTCAAGCGGCAGGTGAACCTGTTATCTTCCTCTTTTTTGCTATTACAGCATGAAATAAACATGAATGAACATCAAAAAGTATGTTGAAAGATACAGTACAATTTACTGAAATGAATCCATCTCTAATGTAATCACTTAATCAGAGTTTCAACCGCAGAAAGACATCAATAAAACAGCTTTCAAACAAATATGTCACAAAATGTTACATTTACCTCAGGAAAGCCATTCAATGACCATAAACTCGATAGTTAAAAAAAAAAAAGAAGAAATCTAGAGAGAAGCATTTAAAAAAAAATATGCACATTATTACATATTTATATTTTTAATCTTATTAAAAAGTTATTACAATTCCCAGAAAACACAGTACCAGTCATTTTAACAGTATTTTTAACAAATTCATTAAAAATACACTTTCAAAAGCTGAAGTGATTTCCTTGGTTTATTTATTAAAGTATAACTCAGTATTTTAATCAAACAAAGCATACTGATTAATCAGTGCAATGATCGATGATTAGTCGATTAATCGCTCCAATAATCGGTAGATTAATTGATTATCAAAATAATCATTTGTTGCAGCCCTTGTTGACAGAGAATCGTCACTTGCGCGTGCTAAAAGGGGAATGACAACACTATATCGTTGAAACACAATGTGTATTTTTCATCTGTTTTTCCTTGCAGCCTTCAACCTTTGCTCAAACAAAGCTGCTGTATGTCCTCAGTTGTTGTTTACTGTCACTTTCTTCTTCACGCAAGAAAAATCTCGATCGCTACTTTCCGGCATACACCATGCCTATCAAGTAAGGGTACTGTTGGCGGTGGAAACGCAAGCTGGATCAGAGTTTACCGTCCCGAATCGTTCTTCACTGTACTGAACTGAACCGTACCTGAAACGAGCCATTGGTCTCAGATGAAGTTCTGACTGCATCACAGTATTTCACATTTTCTTTGTAAATGAGGATGTCAGAATGAACACAGACTCTTGCCAGTCAATGCCGTAATTTGCGACCAAAGTCTTAGCTAAGATGTATGTATATCTCACGGTCTGACACAAAAAAACAGTTGATGTAGAACAGTCTGTATGTTCGCTCATTAAAAATTCTCAAAATGCATATGTTCACTTACTGGAACTGTCATCATGTCTCCAGTCTCATCAGCGATGTTGCTGTACCAGTAATTTTTAATGCTTAAGTCATAAGTGTCTCAATGAGAATCAAGACCCTTGCCCATGCCAAAATGTGCAAGATACACTAACTCATAGGGAACTAATGAAACACAGCATACAAAAACAAGAATTTAGGGTAAATGAAGACTGTGCAAATTCAAACAACCTTGTTCATAGTCTCACATCTTACGTATTTGGTTTCTGGCCTTAATGTGACCCCACTGCACTGCATCACACTCCACTGAAATTCACACTTACCTCACAGACCAAACACACCTACTGACATCATCAGTCACTTACCCTTCATTTTTCAGAGTATGCACACACAATACTGAATGTGTGTTTATACAGGAGCCATCTTGACATCTAACCTCCAAACACATACAGGACCTTCACTGTTCCCAGTGGTCCAGGTCACATGCCAGAGGCCGTTCAGCTCAGTGTCACTCGCAGTCGTGTGTGTAATATGTGAGTGTGCTACCCAGGGGGTTGTGGGGGATTGTGTTGTGATGTGGTCAGCCCCTGCCGGGCATGAAGGGGCAGTGCTGTGGAAACAGAGATGGAGAAGACCAGGGTTCAACAGTCACATTTAGAGCTTGTCCTCGAGATACACATATCTGAACAGTCCTGTTCTCTATTTCTCTCATTTCCTCTCTCTCTCTCTCTCTCTCTCTCTCTCTGACGCTCACTGATCTGACATCTCTGGGCGGCAGATGCCCACTATTAAATGCATAAAAGAGCTCTTGAAGAATAATTGGATGTGTTTACAGTGTTTTGCCAATCTGACACTGGAGTTTTGGCGGTTAATTCTGCCTGGTTAAAGGTCCTCAGTGCCGCCCGTGTGTCGGCTGATTGTAATGTGTTTAGAGACGAGCAGACTGTTTGTCATAAATTGCATCAGTGATTTATAGAGAAGGCCGTGGGAGGGTCAGTATTCACTGTACTCAGGAGCCGGTTTAAGTGTGTGTGTGTTAGAGCGAAAACATCTGACATGTGCATCATATTGTGAGCTAATGGCTCTGATCCAAACCCTGATGAGCTGCCTTGCTGTCTGCTGTCTTCATAGGCTGCTACCTTCAAACACTGTGTTCTAATATATATATATAATGTGATGGCGAGGTCCCATTTTGTAGTTCAAAGTATTTCCATTGTCAATTATGTAATTATGCAGGAAGCACTACTTACTTTCAAACCAAGCAGCTTTATATTGGTAAAAGTGTTAAAATGCGTGTTCAAAGTTCAACAAAATTGAATCCAATGCAAAATCCTCACGTGTCCCTTATGTGAAATTACCAACCAGAAAAACGTAACTATGTTACGAGGTGGCGTATGAATTTGTACAATGTAAAACATACAAAAACGTATGATTATCTGAAAAAAGTAAGCACGAAGGTCCACCCCTAAATCCTCCCCTCAACATACTAGTCACTGGGGCTTAAGCAGATTGCACGAAAACATAAGAATGAGATTGTTTGAATTCATATGACTTAGCCACCAATTTGCCAAAATGTAAAGTAGTTACAAATTGCCAGTGTTGGAAATTAAAGATGTGAGGATTCCTATTGAGATGAATGCGTTTTGCTCACAGAATTTCAAGTACAAAAGTAAATGTGATGCACACGTTTTTGTTCTAACCAGCCATGACCACAATGGATATTTTTGCTGATATTTTTTTCTACAAGATTGTAATAAAGTATCCCCACCTGCTGTCTTATTGGTCACATAACAGTACATTACACATTAAGGGCCAGATTTACTCACAGCTTTCACCAGTGCAAACCCTCTTTAGGCATTAAAAAACTACTGTTGGGATTTGCTAAAGACAATTAGCGCTGAAAAGGCGAATGAGTTGTTTTTGCGGCTGACCTTATTGCATATGCATTTGGCAGGAGTTTTCCTTTCAGACGCAAAATTTATGGGAGGAGAGTATTCAAATGATCACGCAACGCAATTTACTAATGTTTACGCTAGTCAATTTACTGGTATTTGCGCCTTATTTTAACGCCACCAAATAAACATGTCTTAACCCATTTTGCGACATGGCTGCAATTGTTGCTGCTAGGAGACACTGCAGAGAACAAAGAGCGTGTGGTAGAAGGCAGAAAATATTTTCCACTTAATTAATTTAATTAATCATTAATTTCTTTGGAATGCCAGAGGAAGACGTTATCCGAACATATCATTTGACAAGCCATGTTGGCCTATATATATATATATATATATATATATATGTGTGTGTGTGTGTGTGTGTGTACGTGTTTGTCAGATTACATGTAACATGTAACGCCTGTGTCGACCCGTACCTGATGAGCATCAGCTCTGCTTATTTGCAACCCAATGCTTGGGTCTGCTCTTTTTGCACTGCTCTTGGTAGATTGCGTTGGTCATTATGTAAATGATTTGACTGCGCCTGTGTTCTTTAATTTGCTCGTCAGCAGTAGATCACTTGCAAAACTTGCGCAAAACTCCCATCGGCACATTTGTGGAATTGCGCTCTCACGCTAATTTGCCTCATTTAGTAAAACTGGCCCTATTGTTCAATTGGCTTTGTGGACAGATAATTTGATTATCACTGGAAGTTTGTCATATTACATGATGTTAGATTGCATCCTTATTTATAATGCTCACAATTGCTAAAAAAAAACTAATGCAATACTCACACCAAACACCAAAATGCATAGCACACACTAATATTTAGATAGTTTTTTTTTTTTTTTGTCAGTATGGAATAAAAAATATGTAGTGC
The DNA here is from genome assembly GCA_003731715.1 of Anabarilius grahami. Taxonomy (NCBI): domain Eukaryota; kingdom Metazoa; phylum Chordata; class Actinopteri; order Cypriniformes; family Xenocyprididae; genus Anabarilius; species Anabarilius grahami. The sequence continues at coordinate 2,039,307 of RJVU01019258.1, forward strand.
TGTCTTCAGTTTTGGATGAAACAAGATGTCTTATCTGGAAGTAGAGCAGTGGGCCTCAACCAAGGGGTCTCAGCAAACTTCCAAGGGTGTCACAGAATGACTTTTAAATATTGTGTTAGACAAAAGGGCATTTATAGACAAAAGGGCATTTATAGTCAAAAAGGTAGAGAACTACTAAAATAAAGTCAATATTGTTGCCTACTGTTTGGAACAACCTTATTGTACTGGGTTATCAAGTTTATTATGAGCAGTGTAGGATACATTTAGAAAAGTGAATCTTGCTGTTTAGCTTTATGGAGTAAGTTGCAACATAAATTCAAGGGACTACCAGACAGATATTACTGAAATAGGAGTCCTGAGGAATCACACCAGTCTCTGAAACCAGAAAAAACGAAATAAAAAATGAATCTGACGACTATTGTTGTCTGAGCACTTTGAGGCATTTACTACCTGTCCGTCATTTTGAGCAGCCAGGTTAGCTGACATTCGAATTGGAGGACGGGATTTTGTCGAGTTTTTTTTGTGGTCTAATTCAGTGGTCGTCGGAAGTTAGTGAGGCGACTAACATCCCTTTTAGCACCTGTAAAACAAGGCAAATAACAGTAATTAGTTTACTTTATAGCAGTTGCTCTTTACTGTAGTGTTTCGAGGACCAAGTTACAGCCAAGTCGACTCCTCCTCACACTTGAGTCTTTGAAGTCTTGAATTAAGTTTATTTTTCTTAACCCTCTGGTAACAGTTTTTATTTTTCTCTTGTTTTAAGCATACATTCCACAAAGTTTTGTAAAGTTTTTGTTTAAAACAAGAAAAAAAAACTATTTGCCAGTGGGTTAGAAAAAGAAACTTGTGTATTTCAAGTTATATTTTCTGAAAACAAGTCTTATTGTTTTATATAATTTGGTTCTCAAATAAATCTATCTTGTTTTAAAAAGATCTGCCACTGTTCCTCCTTGACGTGCCCTTGAAGAAGACAAAATAATTTCTTGAACTGTCTTCTGTCTGGTTCATGTTTAGCACCATCCTCACTCACTTCAGCTGAGCTCATGCATTCGGTATTGTAAGATTATCTACGTTTCTCAGTCCCCACAAGCAGAGGCATCCGATACACAATATGTGCTCTAGATTCAGCTGGAGGCCATTTCACTTCCATGGCTGAAGATTTGTAAGTGTATTAGTCACACTTGGGTTGTAGATCTGCACCTCTTCCCAAGACTATTCACTCTGCGAGGCCGCTCGGGGGTGATTGTGTTTTCCAGTAATGTGTTGGATAATCCTAATACTGGAGATATGTTGAGGATGTGTGCCAGGTCCAGGACACTGGTGCATAGAGCAGATCTGGCCAGAACAGACTCGACTCGGCTCTGCCTGGCCAGCATGCTGCAGATGGCTAATGTAGGCCGCCACTCCTAATGAGTTACGACAAAGGAAGCCCCTTTCTCAGCATGTACTTTCTCTCTCGCTCGCTCTTTCTCTCCTCCTCCTCTCTTCCTTAAGCAGATTAATTAGCAGCACTTTCCCTTATCGGCCAAGAAAGTGCTCTCACTAAGTCCTTGGGGAGATCTCACCAGGGAGGCACAGTCGCTGCCCAGCTTTTCTGCACTTTACTTTGTGTTTATATGCCTGTGTGAGTCTATGTGAAGCTGCATTTGCATATGCAGTACTTTCAGTACTAGTGCAAGTATACCATAAATTAATACATAAAAAAGTGAACAATTTACACGCTTCAAGGGTTAGTTCACCCAAAAATTAAAATTCGTTCATCTTTGGAACACAAATTATGATATTTTTTAATAAAATAAAAATCTATTCAACAATATATAGTGATGGGAGATTTCAAAACACTGCTTCATGAAGCTTTGAAGCTTTACGAATCTTTTTTTTTGAATCAGTGGTTCGGAGCGCGTATCAAACTGCCAAAGTCACGTGAACCAAATTGAAATTTCGAAACGTTTCAAAACACTTATGACGTAACAGCCTCGTTTACTGAAATCATGTGACTTTGGCAGTTTGATACATGCTCCAAACCACTGATTCGAAACAAAAGATTCGTAAAGCTTCGAAGCTTCATGAAGCAGTTTTTTGAAAACCGCCCATCACTAGATATTGTTGAATAAAGTCGCTATTTTGTTTTTTTGGTGCACAAAAAGTATTCTCGTCGCTTCATAACATTAAGGTTGAACTACTGTAGTCACATGAACTGTTTTAAATATGTCTTTAGCTTTCTGGGCATTTGAAAGTGTAAATTATCTTGCTGTCAATGGAGGCCTCATTGAGCCATCAGATTTTATCAAAAATATCTTAATTTGTGTCCCAAAGATGAACGAAGGTTTTACAGGTGTGGAACGACATGAGGGTGAGTATTTTTGGGTGAACTAACCCTTTCATGTCTGTTTTGATAAAGCTTTCCAAAATTTGTAGATTATTTGGTTTGGATTTTCTGCGGGAATTTGCTGTAAAATCTTTTGAAGGCAACTTTCTATTCACAGTCAGTGCTGTTTTGCATAGCGTCGTGCAAATTCTTGCCTACTTATAATGCTGTTTTTATTCTCAGTCATTCTGGCACATTCAGGTGAGCCTTTGGGCATTCAAAGACACACCAAGCCTTCCAGTATTTTTGATGATTTTTGGCACACTCTGAGGTAAACCTTATGAGATCAGGTGGAGCTTGACCAATTGAAATGAGACAAGCTCCAAGCATTCAGTTTTCAAAAAAAGAAACAGTTTTTGAGTATAGCATATACTCCTATTTATTTTGTACAAAAATAGCTAACCTACATATTCTTCTTCTGTCTTGTATATAGAAATGCACAGACAAAACATTGAACTGCCATTGTACCAATTTAGCTCTGAACCAGCACATCATAATTATGACATAAATAGCAGTCTGTCTTCATGGTGCACACTGGACTAACATGAAGCCAGATCAAGGTCATTCTCATTTCAGAATGTTCCCTCTTCCTCTCTCCCTTCCCCCATCAAACTAATTAATGTTTTATACTGGTCTCTTTAATATTAGCCCTAAATAGTGCTGGTGTTTGATGTTTAAATCCAGTCGCCGGGAACTGTAAGCTAAGCATTTCATCAGCACCACAGGGCTTCTTTAGCCTCAGTAGTGCAGGTCTCAGTGTGAATCTATTGCTTTAAATATGCCTCAGTAATCTGCTGTGGGGTGGGAGTGAAGGAGGGGGCAGGAAGTATGCTTCATATTTTCATATTTTTAGAAGGAAAATTAGGCTTGTTATGGGCTCTTAAGCTCTTCTATCAATGCTTGAGCTGCTGTGAAGAAGGATAAGACCATTGAAGATTCACAAAATAATTATTTTACCTTTCTACCTTGTTTCTTTAGGCTCCGCCCTTTGATATCATCCGCTCCCAAAAAGAAGAGGACAGCAGCCACACCGGTAGGTTAAATGAGGGCCCTGTAGAGTTACTGTTAATGTTAATAATATGTTTTATTTTCCATTCAAAGATTATTTTACATTGGACATCAAGTAGTAGTCCAGCATTATGGTAAAAAAAAGATTCTTTAAATATTCATAGACCCAGCAATATGCAAAAATGAATTTGGTAACACTGTAGTGTGAGAAACAATTCTCACTTTTAACTAGTTGCTTACTAGCTTGCATATTGGCTTATATTAGTACTTATAAAACACATACTAATGCCTTATTCTGCATGACCATATTCTACATTCCTAAATCCTACCCCATACCTAAACTTAAAAGCTACAACAACTATCTTACTAACTATTAATAAGCAGTAAATTAGGAGTTTATTGAGGCAATAGTTGTAGATAATAGTGAATATGTGTTTCCCATACTAAAGTGTCACCATAAATATTGTAAATAAGTGTTAGTATAGTTTTAACATGAAACACGTGTCAGCACAATCCATGGTTATTCTTTTTGCAACCCATTTGATTGGACACACAGCCTTAGACATTAAAAACTAAATATGGCAAGAATTTCCTCTTCTCTTTTTGAACTATGCATCTCATGTTATAACCCAAGGTCTAATGTGATTACTGAATGGCATCTCAGTGCAAAACTCTTTGCAGTCTGTTTTCTTGTTGACCTAAAGAGCAATATTTTATGAATATCAGCTTAGTAGAGGTCAAATCAAATTCACTTCACTAACCTTACTTGACTTCAGTGGTAAATCCATCACTATAATCAAATACATCATAGCTAAATGTCACGGCAGTAAATGGCGAACCAGCATATTTCACAATATGGGGTAAATATGGCATATACATTTAATTGAAAGTCAATGTCTGTGATAATGTTCAAGCCACAAAATTTGATGGATTGGCTTTGTGCTTTCTAGGTCTTAGTGTAACTCTTCAGATTGGTCAGGCTTGAATAAGCAGCAATGTGCACAGATGTGCATGCACAAATAGACAGAGTTTCTGTGGCAAAAAAATCAAGCACAAAATGATTGCAGGGGTCAACTTTGCTCTCGCACTGAAGCTTCCCGATGTCCCATCCAGGTTGCTACTGAGATCTTCTGAAATAAGATCAGTGTTATATAATGAATTTTTCATTTTTCTGCAAGATTCAGAGTAGAGTCATTCTTAACGAAGAAACTTTAAAAGTTCTTCTTTTTTCCCACAAAACAAATAAGCAGCGCACTGTTTCATACATAAGGGGTCTTAGTTCAGATGTGGTAAGCAACTGTAGAATGAAATAAAAGTAATACACATACAAGATAAGTACTGGAAAATGATCTCAAGTTTTCATAATTGTCTTGTTCCTAATGAGATCATTAATGCCCCAGCCCAGATTCTCCAGCCATCAGGCCTCTGCATTTCTCTGTGATCCCAGCCTGGGTTACTCACTCAGGGTGTAACCCACAGGTGAGCTGCAGGGCGTCTTTTAGGCGTTTGCCAAGCCTGGCAGTCCCTATTACAAGATCCCCGCTGCTGCTGTTTCCCCTTAACTGGCACCGCCTGAAGAGCGGCCTCACGGTACAGCGGCAAGTCTGTGCTATAATTACCACTGAGACTTTCATGTTCTTCCTCCGTTTTTCACAACATTATAATTGATTTAGGCCTCTGCTTCCCCTGAGCTGTACTTCCTTACACAGATGCCTGCTGGGAGATGTAGCCCTGATTCACTTGGGCTCTCTTTTTTCTATCTCGATTTAATCTGTTTTTGCCTTGACTGTAATGTGAAGAATCACTATTTTTTATTCATTTCTTTCTTTATTTTTACTTTATTGGACAGATAGTGGAGAATGACAGCAGATTATTATGGGCAGAGAAGGGGAATGGAATCAGCACACATTGCAAGCCAGATTCAAACCTGCATTTCCTTCATGAGCACCATGATTGAACTTGTCAGATGCACATATGCTGGCCACCACAATAAAGTGCTGACTTAGAGTCAGTATTGAACATTATTATGGAAATTATTCGTGAGAAAGAGGGGAAATGGGATCAGGACTTGTTGCAGGCCAGAATCAAACCTGCATTTCCCACAAGAGCACCATGATTGAACATATCAGATGCATGTATGCCGGCCACTACAATATGGTGCTGACTAAGAATGAGCATTGAACATTATTAAGGAAAATTGTTGGATTGCCCACATGAGCACCACGATTTAGTATGTTAGATGTACATGTACATGTGATATGTACATATCTTAGCCACTGTGCTTCAGAATTGAAATTTATGGAGATTATTAGGAAGAAAGAGGTAATGGGATCAGGACATTTTCCAGACCAGATTCAAACCGGCATTGCCCACATTGCCCCGTATTGCACCACAATTTAATGTTTTAGATGCACATATACATGTAGTAGCCACTGTACCATGGTACCAACCAAAAAGTATTTTTAGGTGGGCTTTAGCCCCCCTAACTGTCGTCTCAGCTCCCCTAAAACTATAATTATCTATCTGAATGATCGGGCTAGTGCTGCTTCCTCAAGAAAGTTTATCATTTTCACATGTTTTTAAGTCTTGTCAGTTTAAACATTCAAGTGATTTTAAGCCATTCAATCACAAAACGCTGTGAAAGAAAACTTGCGGTCTGTGAGTGTGCTTCGGGTGAAACGATCTATCCCATTGCGCGAGTTCTCTTTCACAGCGTCTTGAAAGCCACCTCTCAGACAGCACTAACGTACCGAGTTATCTTTCGCGTCTTCTTGAGCAAATACACGCAAAATACGGCAAAAATCCACATAAACATAATCTTAACCGAACGTAAACTGTTATATAGTGGTGGCGATTTAAAGAGGCATCATTTAGGCGACGTTCTCTTGCTACAGATTCTCACCCCCCGAAGATCAAATCCTAGAACCGCCCCTGGTTTGAGGAGCGTTGTGAATTTATAAACAAATATAGTAAATCTGGCAATTGTGTTTTAACACACTGATGTTTGTTGTTCTAAAATATTACTTCTTTATTTCAGGTCACTCCCAACATCACCACAATGTTGCCTCCTGCAGCCCCAG
>RJVU01019258.1:2045789-2101911 GCA_003731715.1 Anabarilius grahami
GAAATTGGGCCTGTGGCATATGAGGAACCCGCTGAGGAAGAAGAGGAAATTGAAGAAGAGGTGGAAGAGTCTTGCGTTAGCGCCATGGAGCTGATAGGTGGAAATGGTCAGTATGTCACAGTGGATTGTAGCCTTGTCACTGACAAGGATAATGAAGTCACGGCTCAAGGGTTCAGTGATCAAGGGTTTCCCAGATTAGTTCCAAGGTCTGGCTCTTCATCTTGACAAATTGTGTAATGCTAAGTGGGCTGTAACTCTCTAGCATTCATGGCAGACTGCATTTGAAGTGTTTATCATCTTGATAAACTGCTCTTATCCCGTCTCCTCTCCTCATCTACAAATTCTTGCTTATCACAGAAGTGTCCTGGTCTACCATCTAATCTAAACTTTACCGTTCTGTCTTTTTCACCATTTATCCCGAAACCACAGAATTCATTAAAACCTTTGTCTTTACAGATTACGGATGTGAAGCTGAAGAAGAGGAGGTTTTTTAGACTGAACTTGTCCTCGTGTCCTCTTCCATTACCCTGTATAGTGAGGAGAAGAGCGTTTAAGGCACATTTGAGACACCTATAATATGCTGCACATTTACGAGGTCATTCTCTCTCACTGTGCAGTCGGCTGGCAGCTTTAGACTGAAGAACAATCAGTGCATAAAACCATTTTAGCACTTTTTAGCACCATTTTAGCCAATGTTCCACTAGAAATTAAAGAGACAGAAAGCACTGAAGTAGTTTCCTGAGGATTTCAGAGAAGATGTTTCGCAGATGCAGTAGGATTTGAACATGTGAAGATACTGAAATCTTCTCAGCTTTATAATAATGTTGAATGCATTGTGGGACAATGTACTAGCGATTTGTTGTACATTTACACTTGTACCACATTTATTGTACATACATAGTAAGAAGCTGTAAAATTATGTCACAGTGTTTAACTTTTTATTTTTTAGCTATTTAATGCTACATATGTCTGTATATATGTATATGTAACAGTATTTTGTTAGATGCACTGTTATATTTACTAATTCCTTGAAAAGTAAATGTTCCTCTGTGTTGGGTTATGATAAATATTAATGTGTAATATACTGCAGTGTTTTGTACAGAAATGTTACGAACCTCGTTTTTATCTGTTTTCATTGAATATTATCGTCAGATGTAGATTTCAGAGTACAGATCTGGGATTTGAAACTAGTGAGTAGAACAATACAATGCATGTGATTAAATTCACATTGTTCAGGATGCTTTGTGTTGATTTTTTTATGCTTTTTGAATTCTTTTTGAAGTTTAAAAGCCCCGTCTTCATTCATTGTAATTGAATGGGGGAAAAAACAACCACCATATTCCTCAAAAATTCTCATTTTGTGTTTCACTGAAGAAAGAGGGAAAGTCATACGGGATTGGAACGACATGAGGGTGAGTAAGTGATGACAGAATTTTGACTTTTGGGTGAACTAATTCTAATGTGAATTCAGGGTTGATTTCTTCGTATATTTTCCCTTTCTTGTTTCTTTTCATATTTTTCATGTCAAGCAACTACTGTATAGCCTCTTACAGCAGAGATTTCCAAGCACTTTTCTCAGCCAAACCGCTTTGACATAAAATATTTACTTGAAGTACCCCCGAGAGTTTAAGTTAATATTTCAACACTTTAACAACACATTTGAATGTTAACGGTTTCATTACATGCAGGTAAACAAAATATTTAATCTCTTAATATTTAAAGTGTTTTATTTAGATTTTTTATTTTAATTATTTATTCATTCATTCATTCATTTTTTATGTTTATGATTTTATTGATTATTAGCTTTTCATTAACACCCAAACCCTAGTTTGGGCAACCCTGTCTTACAGAATAACAGCCTAAAAACCCTCTTTCCCACAAGCTACACATCTCATCTGTGATACAATCACTAATGTCTCAAATCAAATTTGTTCAGGAGTCGTGGTCAAGGTGGTTTAGAACTGCGATTCATCAGTGTTTCCTGAATTTCATTATAAGAATAGAGCAGTCTTTGTGCGACTGTGATCTGAGCATTCAAGAACCGCAAAAGCTGAAACATACAAATCCCATTTTCATTTGTGAGCACTGTAATGGCTAATGATATAGATTTTACGAGTCTGAGGTCAGATGAATGCGTTGGGCTTTGCCTGTGGCTCATATACCCTGACAGACCTCATCAACAGATAGCTCATTAGGACAAAAGCCTCCAAAGAGATTCGGTTGAACCATTTACCCCTAAATAACCATCAGCCTGTCTGTGTGAACGGCCAAATTCATACACGGCAGAGCAGTATGCGGCTACCTGGAGGTTTAAGATGCCAGCACGTACTATGTGTTTGCTTTTGAGAGTATGGACAAACTGCAGCCCATTTAACCCGCTCTGGTGATCAGACTGAAGGGTAACAAGACACTATAATAGTCTGCTTCTGCAGTACTGCACCCTGTCGCTCACATCTGATTTGATTTGTCCACAGATGCAGGCTCAGGGTGCCCTTATACTTCAACTGTATCAGGTTCAGTTCTTCAAAGCATTGTGTTCAAATTTCTTCCCACTCTGTCTGGCTGTAGACCTACTCTGGTTTCAGTTGGGCTGGTATATTAATCACAGTCTTCTCAGAGCAAGGTCAACACTGTGATTTTAACATCCTATAGATAACCGCAAGCAATCGATGGACTGTATTTCATAATTACCAGCCCAAATTGAAGTTATGTTACCATGCAGCTTGTTAAGGAGAGTTATGCTTATCACCTTTTTTGCTTACTTTTCTAGACAACATATGCTTGAAGGATAATAAAGCATTGAAGAAAAAAAAAAACATAGATTTGCATTAAAGGAGGACCGCAAGGCGTATCTAGTGAACAGAAGGTTAGTAAGCAACCACCCTTGCAATCACCTACAACACTCTTATTATGGTTACATTTCTTGTAGGTTTGATTTTTCCTTAAATTAACATATAACGCAGTTTCTTTAACTAAAATGTAGTCATACCTCAAAAGCCAATTTAGGTAACTTTTTACAGTTCAAGTTACCAACATGTTTTTAATTTAGGGTGCAGTTAGTTCATGGCTGTATCCTAAAACTTAAAAATAAAAAGGTAGAAAGGCATCAAAGCATGTCCGAATCCAATGTTAGCTTCACTTCCTGTCTCCTGTGATACCTTTATCTGATCTATTTTTGAAGGCAGTATAGATGTATTTTGATATCCCACAATCCTTTGCGTTCCATTCATGACAGTTGAACTAAAAAAAAGAAAGATGGCGTATGAAAGTTGCGGTTTCTGGTCAGTTTGTGTGTATATGTAAATTTTTTTACCAACATTTTCCACTTCTGATGTCATTTCAAGCGAGAAATTACTATTGTAGTAAATAAAATTTTTGTTTAGTTCTCACCAAAGCTCGCTCTATTTTGCTGTAGATCATTCAAATGTTACGCCGTCAACGTCTGAAATCAGTTTCGTGTCTTCGTGTGCAAACGCTGCCTGCAAAGTCATTGCCTGACAGGGCAGCGAGGCAACAAGTCAGCTGCCTAGGTTTTCAGATGCAGCCCATGTTTTGCTGGATGATACGACAGTCATACTGACACCTAGCGGTATGGATGTAGCATCACGCAAAACTACGTTTTCAGTTAACGAAGCTATTGCAGAAATACCATGTTCTCAGTCATCTATGATTCATTTATTCTCTAAGAGCAAAATAAAAAATTAAGTCAAGATTTTACTAGGTTACTGATGTGACTGGAGTCTTTTCAATAAGGACTTTTTAATAAGGAAAAATTTTAAATTACTTAATGCACCTTCAAAGGGATAGTCCACCCAAAATATGATTTTTTTTTCTTCTTCTGTGTATCATAAAAAGAAGATATTCTAAAGAATGTTGGAACCAAACCGTGTCAGTTCCCATTCACTTCATTATAATTTTTGTCTAAGTAATGGGAGTCAATGGGAACCAAAACTATGTAGTTACCAACATCTTCAAAATATCTTTTTTATGTTAGACAGAAGAAAGAGAGTTATACAGGTTTGGAACAATGAGTGTGAGTAAATCATGATAGAATTTTATTTTTTGACTCCCTTTAATGTATGTTTTAATAAATATATGTGCTTCGTTGAGGGATGAATTGAAATTACTCTCTGGCATAATCAATGTCATGCCACAGATGCTGTTCGTAGACATTAAGTGGAAAATAATGGATGATAATGACTTATGACACTCATTAAGATACAATGATGGTTGTGATGAATAAGTGATTAATACAGTCCCTTTAGGTTTCAGAGCAAATGCAACATTTCATGCTGTTTGCACCCTTCCTAGTCTCAGGCTGTTTTGAGTTGTTCTTCGCCTTGAGCTATGGCAAAGCCTGTGGATTGTGCATAATCATTTTCTTGTGAGCCACAGGCCAGCTGTGTCCTGGAGGTTCAGGGTAGAGGGCTGTGTGATTTATACAATGTGACTGTTCTCCTGTATGCTGTGCGCTGGCAGATAGCTCATCTGTCTCTTCTGACTGTGGTCACTCCATTGGACTTAGGTGAGAGAAAACATGACCTCATTGATCTTGTTCACTATGTTTGTTTGGAACAGGCCAAACCGGGCCAAACTGTGCTGCTTTTAAACTGTTATAATGTATGTAAACATGCTTTTGACCATTGTGCATCTATTGCATAAGCGCTGGATTTTTTAAAATGCTGTTTGTGCCAATATGTTTGTTTGTTTATTTACTTTTATTTTAGGAAGAAGCTGAATTTAGTTGTATAGATGTAAGGAAATTATATTTTGAAATATTTCCATGATCATGGGATAGGAAAAGGAAAAAAAACTATATCTTACACAATTATTAATAGTAAATTCCACATAAATTCAAATGGTCTTGTAAAATGTTTTCACTTCATAAATGCTTTTATATATATTCATAAATATTGCAGCATTTTATATAAATGTCAAAACTTCTAAACTTACAATATGTATTACAAAATGTAAGTAATAATTGATGAAAGGTTGTTGAATTATTGAAAAATAATGCACACCAAGGGTGATAATATTGCTGAGCATTACTTTTTAATAATTTTGCTCATCATCAGTTATTATAATCACACTCTTGCAAACTATTCTAACTCAAACTGTAGGAAGCTTAGTGTATGTTTTGCTTTTTACTTCTGGCGATTATTTTAGGTTTCAAAATTCATAATACACTACCTGGCCAAAAAAAAAGTCGCTGTTTGGATTTTAATAGGTAAATACTTAAGAATCTACTGTATGAATGGATCATTATTACAGTGATTATTATGTTTCTAGCATGTTATATGTTTGGTAACAGTTCTTTTAACCCATAAAGATGGAGTGTTTAGATTTTCATTTTTTAAACAACCAATGTATTAAGAGTTATCATAGCCATATTCCAGGATGACAATGTCAAGATTCATCAGGGTTAAAATTGTGAAAGAATTGTTGGTAGGGAGAATTATACTATAAATGATCTCGCTGTACCATATGACTGAATCTATAACTGATCTTTACAGATGAAGGAGGAGTTACAATAATGTGGCAGCCTCTACCATGGCAATGCCTTGTACAGTCTACAGTATCACGTGGCATACTATAATGTAAAACAATGCTATCTGTCTCCTTTCTTCTGAAGCATTTCTAATCAATCTGATTTTATACAGTCATTGACTTTTCTTTTTCCTTGTACTCTGTCCTGCTCTGTGTTCACAAATTTAAAATCTCTCTGTCTCTCTCTCTCTCACACACACACACACACACACACACAGGTTTGTTTTTGTGAATTGTGGGGACATTCCATAGGCGTAATGTTTTTTATACTGTACAAACCGTATTTTCTATCCCCCTACACTACCCCTACCCCTAAACCTAACCATCACAGGAAACTGTGCATATTTACTTTCTCAAAAAAACTCATTCTGTATGATTTATAAGCCTTTTGAAAAATGGTGACATGGGGTAATGTCCTCATAAGTCACCCTCTATTTGTCATACCCATGTCATTATACAAATTTGTGTCCTGATATGTCACAAAAACACACGCATGCACACACACACACACTTGTATATGTGGTTTACAGAGACTCTCCATAGGCGTAATGGTTTTTATATTGTACAAACTGTATATTCTATCTCCCTACATTACCCCTACCCCTAAACCTACCCATCACAGAAAAATTTCTGCATTTTTACATTTTATAAAAATATCATATCATATGATTTATAAGCTGTTTTCCTCATGGGGACAAAAAAAAATATATGTCCAAGCAAGGTCTAAAATTACTGGTATTACTGTGCCATCCTTGTTGGGACATTTGGTTCACAATGCAGTGTTTACCAGGACCACACACACTTTGAAAATTGTGGTCATCATCTAAGACAAATTGCTTACAATTCATTACATTTGATTAACCATATCGGAAAATGCAAAAAATTTCTATAGAAACTATGCTTAAAGAATCAATATCTATAGAAATCTATAGCTGTACCAAATGATCCATTGATTAACCATTAAGTTAAATTGAATTAAATAATAGAAAGATTTATTAAACTGAACGAAAAGAGATGCAAATGAAAAGTTTGAAGGTAATAGGATTATGAAAGGCAGTTAATATGAATGAAACATTTATATAGATGAAACACTTATTTTGTGTTGTGAAAAGGATACTTTGATAATTAACACTTTCAGATGCCCAGAAAGGTACTAAAAACATATTTAAAACAGTTCATGTGACTACAGTGGTTCAACTTTAATATTATAAAGTGACGAGAATACTTTTTGTGCGCCGAAAAACAAAATAACGACTTTTTTAACAATATCTAGTGATGGCCGATTTCAAAACACTTCTTCATGAAGCTTCGAAGCTTTACGAATCTTTTGTTTCGAATCAGTGGTTCGGAGCACCAAAGTCACGTGATTTCAGTAAACGAGGCTTCATTATGTCATAAGTGTTTCAAAATTTCAATAGTTCACGTGACTTTGGCAGTTTGATACGCGATCCGAATCACTGATTATTATTTTTTTGCAAAAATCCAAAAGGCAAAAAATTCTATTGGTTTTTTGTATAGGGAAACAGAGTGATGCTAACTTCCAGGCTGGCCTAAAAAATATCACTGCTACAGTCTATAATGATAGATTAGTGGCACTTGTTTTTTAATACTCTGGCACCTTTCATTTAGATTTTTTATTGTTTACATAACTTGAATTTATGTATTGTAGAAAATGGAAGTGTGTAATCAATGTCAGTTTCAAAACAGTGGACCAATCAGAAGAAGCCGGGGGCGGGGCAACTGTCACAAGCATGTGTAAACAGTAGCTGCTGTTCATCCGTTTCCATTGTATTCCATTTTTTGCTACAGCAAAAAATAACCGTCTCACAACGGTTTTGTGAAACCTGCGAACCCTTCGTTTTGTTTTGTTTTGTTTGGGGTTTTTTTGTATTGTTTTTCACTGCATCTCGCATTTTCAAATGCATTCTGTGTGAACCACCACTGATTAATAAGTGTGTTCATCATGTTTTCCATTTATAATAGCTATACTGTGTAAGATATTATGTCCTCCTAGTATGTGTTATCCATTTGTCCTCTGTCTTCTTCATGTCTCTCTGCATCTCTCTGAGTTATTGCGGACTGAACCAGAGATATATATGCGACCTATCTCTCTTTTCCTGCAGTGCACCAATTATGTAACCGTTCAGAGGTTGTCCCACGCAAGCACACAGAGATGCTGTCACGTCTCCAAATGATCACCGTCTAGTAACGGTACACTATGTTGAAAACATCCTCTGCACTTTCATTCCCTACAGAGTTGTCTTGTGCTGTTGCCTGCTAAATTTACCGCACTTGCCGTGATGGGGCAGCTCGCCATGTCTGCTGAAGTGCATCCCCTCACTGCTCAGCTGTTCTGGGAAACAGTTTAGCTGAAGAAGACCCCCATGCCCTGTACCTTCAAACTCAAAGCCACATATCCCACATGCCTGTTAATTATGCACAAAAACCCAACGGTGCAGACAATAGAATGTAACATGCACATTAAGAGGTATAACACACCGTAGCCATGAAGAGACAAACTCACCAGGGCCCCATTCAAGTGATCTATTTAAACACAACAAGCCTGAGCCCAGCCCCCTCTGAGCCATCTGCTGCTCCGCCACTTGTGCATTCTTCTGGCTCACTTCTTAAGCTAAGACATTTATTCTCTTCTAGTTGTTTTTAATATAACTTTTATTTAACCAGAGTGCCTAATTACTTTCTCATTTATGATACAAAAGGTGAGGGGCAGTTCAATAACAGAGGACAACAGGTGACATTAGCTGCAATGTCATTGCACAGTGATTCATGGTTGCATCATTATAAAGTTATTTATTAGAACAAAAATGACTGTAAAATGTAAAAATCTGCACATCAGTTGCTACAGCTGACTGTGAATGACTAGAATGTAAATTAAGTCAGCAAAGCATTCCACATCTATTTTTGCATCAAATTATATCTTGGTTGGTTTCTCTCATAATGTGCACAACTTTGCAACTACATACTCTCATGACAGTATTAGTAGACTGTCTACTTAATGGGTTAGTTCACCCAAAAATGAAAATGCTGTCATTATTTACTCACCCTCATGTCGTTCCACACCAGTAAGACCTTTGTTCGTCTTCAGAACACAAATTAAGATATTTTTGATGAAATCCGATGGCTCAGTGTGGCCTCCATTGACAGCAAGATAATTAACACTTTCAGATGCCCAGAAAGCTACTAAGACATATTTAAAACAATTCATGTGACTACAGTGGTTTAACCCTTAATATTATAAAGCGACGAGAATACTTTTTGTGCACCAAAAAAAACAAAAACAAATGAACGATTAACAATATCTTGTGATGGGTGATTTCAAAACACTGCTTCGTGAAGCACGAAGTTTTACGAATCTTTTGTTTTGAATCAGTGGTTTAGAGCACCAAAATCACGTGATTTCAGTAAATGAGGCTTCATTACGTCATAAGTGTTTCGAAATTGAAATATTTCACATGACTTTGGCAGTTTGATATGCAATCCGAACCACTGATTCGAAACTAAATATTCGCAAAGCTTCGAAGCTTCATGAAGCAGTGTTTTGAAATCGCCCATCACTAGATATTGTTCAATAAAGTCGCTATTTTTTTTGGTGCACAAAAAGTCTTCTCATCGCTTTATAATATTAAGGTTGAACCACTGTAGTCACATGAACTGTTTTAAATATGTCTTTAGTACCTTTCTGGGCATTGAAAAAGGAAATAATCTTGCTGGCAATGCAGGCCTCACTGAGCCATCGGATTTTATCAAAAATATCTTAATTTGTGTTCCGAAGATGAACGAAGGTCTTATGGGTGTGGAACGACATGAGGGTGAGTAATTAATGACAGAATTTTCATTTTTGGGAGAACTAGCCGTTTTGATGCTCCCCAACAGACATTCTACTAACTATAAGTAACTTTGCAAGTACATGTCAACTTATTCTACTTACCCGAACCCTAACATAAGAATCTACTAATACTCTGAGAGTTAGTTGACATGTAAACTTGCAAAGTTACTTAGAATGTCTAAAGTGGACCATCGAAATAAAGTCTAAATGAGTTATGTTTTATATCTGGAATATCTGAGACTCCTCTTTTTTTAGCTTGCTGTTGCATTGAAATGATGTGTATAATCAGTTTTCACAAGATATGACAAACCATGAAGAATCAATCTAACACTTTAAGCATATTTTTAGATCTAGAATGATCTAAAAATGACCTTGGAGTCTCTGAGACCCCAAACAGAATGAATCTTTTGTTATAGTTTGAAAACAATGCAGTTTGGCTATGGTTTCTTCTCAGTGCTCTGTCTAGTCGTCTGTCTAGCAGAACCATCTGTGTGGGAACTTTTTTGGGAAAGTCCCATTCATCTGTTATTATATCATGACATAATTTTGCTTTTGATCATCAAAGCCTACAGCAGTCTCTTCACCATCAGACACTTCACTTGTAGTCTGTAAATGATACAGTGATGTATTCATCACAACCTCAAACGTAATAAACAAGACAAGGTAACCATGATGAGACAAGGCAGAACTTGCTTAATAAAATGTTTTACAAGCATCAAGTTATTTGTTTTTGTAAGAGAAAGCCTAAAGCGTTACTTAAATTTGCTTGAGGACGAAAAATTTCCCTATGCAGATTTCGCTCATTTTAAAGTTGGGCACTTGAATTCACAGCTCTGACCAACAGAAAGCTGCTTGGTTTGAAAGTGACTTCTGTGTAAGCAGTGCTTTATAAATTGTGCCCAAGAAATTTCAAGCCAAGCAGCTTTCTTTTGGTCAGTGGGGCAAATTCACAACTTAAACCCATTGTGAAATCTGTGTGGGGAAAACTTTCACCTTCACAAGAAAATCCTGATCATGTGGAATCCTATTAAAATGACTGGATTTCAACTAGAGAAGCTTGAGTGTCCTAACCAAATTAGTCTAGGACCACAGAAGAGGCTGACAAAATTATAAAATGTTTGTCTGATACCCAAAGTAAACTTACACGTACAGCACTGCTCAGACACATTTCTCTAGCTCATAGTGCTTAGGAAGTCATGCGTTTCAGTCTAGAGTTGTAGCACACTTCATTTAACCTGACTTTTGAAATGGCATAGATGCTCAACGAACTTCCAATCAGACTTAATTGTCCCACCCACTCACATACAGTCATGCTTGGTGCTCGGTAAGACACTCAAGTGGATTGTTGACTCACAACATTACATTAAAATAAATGAACATGAAAATAAATAGATTTGACAACAGACATGCTTTATTAACAGACTGGTTCTTAGCCTCTGCAGACAAACAGCAGTGAAGCGTATTCCTGTTAAATTGAAGACTTATTTCATAATCTACCTCGCAATATTTTTCAACATGGAAGTAAGATATTTTCTGTAAACATGCGAGACCTCAGATTCATTAGCCACTCTAGGTAAATAACTAGTAGAAAAACAAAGTGTAGTAAACTGTTTGCTATAATAGAATACCATACTTGTTTGTTTATCTTTTGTTTTGTTCATTTTTGTCTGTTTTACTCAGTCTCATATAACATATTCACATCTATGAATTAGACATTCATTATAGTGTTAAGGCCAATCTATACTTCTGCGTTGAGTGTTATGGCAAGCCGTTTTGACTTCTATTCATTCTCAGGATATGAATTCTTGATATCAATTCAATTCTTGATATCAGGAATTACATTTCCACTAGTAAAAACTAAAAAGTAAAAACTAGAATTCTTGATATCTGTAATTGTATTTTCAGTAGGGAAATGTCACCATAGGATGCCATTCAAATTCAGTTGTTGATATCAAGAATTGATTTCTTACTAGTTGATATTTCAATTTCACATATCAGAAATACAATTCTTACTAGTAAAAATCATAATTTTTGATTTGTTACTAGTGCAAAAATCTATTCTTGAAATCAACAATTGAATTGCTACTAGTAACAATGTTAATTTTTGATATCAATAATTTGATTGTCACTAGTGACAGTGTATGACAAGCCATTTTGACTTTTATTCATTCTCAGGATATGAATTATTGATATCAACAATTCAATTCTTGATATCTGTAATTTATATTTTCACTAGTGAAATGTCTCCATAGGCTGCCATTCAAATTCAATTGTTGATATCAAGAATTGATTTCTTACTAGTTGAAATTCCAATTTCACATATTAGAAATACAATTCTTACTAGTAAAAATCATAATTTTTGATATCATTAATTACTTTGTTACTAATGCAAATATCTATTCTTGATATCAACAATTGAATTGCTACTAGTAACAATGTTAATTTTTGATATCAATAATTTGATTGTCACTAGTGACAATGTTACTTTCTGATATCATGAATGTGATTGTTACTAGTTAAAAAGCCATTTTAGATATCTGAAATTATAGTGATATCATAAGCACATTTTCAGATATCAAAAATGAAAATTTTCACTAGTAGCAATTCAAATGTTGATATGTGAAATTGGAATTTCAACTAGTAAGAAATCAATTCTTGATATCAACAATTGAATTTGATAGTGAAAATACAATTACAGACATTAACTTTTTTACTAGTGGAAATGTAATTCCTGATATCAAAAACTGCCATTGTTACTAGTATCAAGAAGTATCTGATATCAAGAACTGAATTGTTGATATCAAGAATTCATATCCTGAGAATGATAAAAGTCAAAATGGCTTGCCATAGGAGTGTGCGCCATAGTAGGCTTCGCATGTAGCCGACGCCGTCATGAGCATTTTTACTTCTGTGTTCTGTCTGCATTGCTCTGCAATTACACCGCCGAAACACTAGTTGGCAGTGGGGTTTCTGTGTTACACTTTGTTGAGTTTCTTCGCCGCTAATGAATGGCGGCGAAGAAGAACACACTGGAAATGCAATGCTACCAAGCCAACCAATCACAGATCTTGCGGTCTGAGTCATCGTGACGTGTAGTTACATTTTTGGGGAGATGTGCGTCAGGGTACAGAGTACACAACTATGCGTAGGCTATGCCATACCTACTGCATACACTTGACGCACAAGTATAAATTGGGCTTCAGTCTCGTCAATCGTTGGCGTAGAGTTCTTGTGGATTGTTATAGTTTGTTAAAGTATACATGTTGTTGTTATTAGTATTTGTAGTGAATTGGTCAGTTTCATGATGCAGCTGGTCATGTGATCTCAACATGACGGCCCATGTGTGGTGAACCCACTCCATTTAGAATTGAACAGCTTCTATTAGACTATAATATTTAGTCATATTTCCCAAAAGTGCTTTTCATTGCTTTGTTAGTACAACTTTTGCACCTTTAAAACAAAATAAACACTTTTTTTTAAAACCTAAACAGCACTGATAGTGTTGCAGGCCACCCAGCACATTATTAATAAAATTAATAGGGGCTCAGCTGCACGAGTTTCTGTGTGATAATCAGAATCAGGGTCGATTTTAGGGCGATTTGTCACTTCAGTCATAACACATCATCACCATTCAGTCGTGAAGGTGCAAACACACATACACACTTACTGGCTTGCAGGCATTGATGCTGGCTTATCTCAACATATAAACCTAAATCTAAAACACATCTGTTTGATCTTTCACATCTGGTATGGTTTTTAATTCAATTAATAAAAAGAAAATTTTCTCTCAGTTTTATTGTCATTCGGGGCACAATGTATATGTAACATTATACAAAGTTGTCTATAGCTGTGATACACACATTTTCGCTCACTTTTTCCTCATATGGCGACTATATGACTTTAACTATTTAGTGAATAGTGCATGAGTGAACAAGCAGTAGTTTTGGACACAGTAAACACATAAAATCCCTCTTCCACTTATATTCTCACACACCTCATGAGTTCAGCAAGTTCAGATGTCTTTAAAAACATGAGCAGAGACAAAATTTCCAGTTTTCCATCCTCTTGTTCCTCACTGACAGCTTGCAGTTGTTATATGAGAAAGTCTGCTGACATTGTGTTGACATTTACATCATTACTGTACTGTAGTACACTGGATATTGACTACACTGTCTTGAACAAACTGATCAGATTATATTACTTGAAAAATGATAGCACAGACAGTATTAAACGGCAGATTTGAAAACCAAATGTGTGTGAGTAGACTATATGTGAATGCACACTATCATTATACCTGATTTCAATGTTATAATGTAATTATAGACTTGGTGTGTCCATGTACACATAAAAGCAGTCAAACTAGTAGTATTTTCAATTAAACACTCCCACACTGCCACACACTAGCAATAAAGGCCCAAGTGCTGATAAACGAATGTAAATGATAGCCTAAGTGTGCAGCTTTTATCTGTAGATGTGGTTAAACATGCTTTTTTGTCATAGTTATTTATTACCCTCTCCTGTCCCCAAAGACTCTAATCAGATAGGAACAAATCACCCATGGCCTTTTCATTTTGCCTGTTTAAAGGGACATCTCTAACGTGCAGTAAAAGTGTTTCATTTTTACAACTTTGCCATCTGCTCGTTGTTCCTAAAACGTTGTGATGATCACAAATATCCCGCTTGTTATGGTTCATTCCATCCCAGGAAATTGCTGGAGCAATTTTGGTTTCACGGTTTGTTGAAGATGTGTGCAAATAATGGACATGCGCGCCGGAGGTATGAAATAGCTGTTTTTGAGTTGCGTTGTGCTTGTCTTGTTTGACCTGCAGGGCAACCCAGATACTCATAAGGCGCAAAAAGCATAATTATCATCCTCTTTCTTGTCCAAATTCATCTGCATCATTGAGTGTGAATAAAAGCCTCTCCTCATTCCACGGAAATTAGCTTTATATCAAAGTGGTTAGTGTTCTTGCACAAATTAATTAAATGAATAAATAACAATAGAAGGACACAGCTGAATCATAATTCACCCCCCAAAATGACAATTTTGTCATCATTTACTCATTTCAAACCTGTATATCTTTATTCTGTGAAGCACAAAAGGAGATGTTTTGATGAATGTTCACGCTGCTCTTTTACATACAATGGAGCGCATTTTGAAGTAAAAAATAATGCATCATCCATAAAAAAATCCATAGGACTCCAGTGGGTTAATAAAGGCCTTCTGAAGCAAAGCGTTGCATTTTTGTAAGAAAAAAATGTAATACTAATATATATAATTATATTTAAAACTTTATAAATTCAAATAACTAGCTTCCGGCGGACGACCGTATGCAGAATGCGCAAGATTTGCTGTGGAAGAGTATCCTTTGACCTGACGCACACCGTAATGATGAACGTGGAGGCGCAGAGGATAGAGCAAAACAAATCATCTGTCACGGATTATAAATCTAAAGCGATCATTTTTAAAGAGAAATTTCGGAGGATTTCGATATAAGAGAAGAGGAGCTTAAATTTGTTGCACAGCCCTATTTGTTTGAACCGCAAGAGTTTTGGCACAAGTCGACTAACGCATTCTGCGTACGGTCATCTGCCGAAAGCTAGTTATTTGAATTTATAAAGTTTTAAATATGGATATTTTTCTTACAAAAACGCATCGCTTTGCTTCAGAAGGCCTTTATTAACCCACTGGAGTCGTATGGATTACTGTTTTTATGGATGCATTATTTTTGCCTTCAAAACACGGCCCCCATTCACAACCTTTATAAACCTTGGAAGGACTAAGGATATTTTTAAATATATCACCAATTGTGTTCGAAGATAGTCATATACACCTAGGAAGGCTTGAGGGTGAGTAAATCATGGGATGATTTTCATTTTTGGGTGAACTAACCCTTTAATACACTAATGGGGCCCAGGTTTTACAGACTTTTCTTAGAGTGTAGTGACCAGGGGTTGTCAAGCTCCAAAAAGGATAAAAAGCAGAATAAAGCACCATAAAATTAGTTCACTTCAAGTCAAATTATAGCTTTGTGTGATGTACATAATAGACTGAACAGAGCATTGTATAGTCATTGTATATATGTTGATAATGAAAACTAAATACAAGCTAAAACTAAACTAAAATACATTTTCATAACTCCAAAACTTACTAAAATACAATAAAAATGGATACAAATTATTATTAGTGATACGGTGAAACTTGAAATCTTTACAAGCTGCCTTAATTAAACATGCCACGATAACAAGAACACTATATTTGCTGAGAAATTTATTGGCTTATTGACAATTCATGACTAAAATCCAACATTCAAATCCAAATATTGAAACCACATTTACGTCTCACAACATATTGGCAACAAGAATATGTTGGATTTTAGTCATGTATCGATGCACTTAATATTACATAACACACAAATATACTCAAAAACATGCCCTTTCTCACCACCTCTCAATCAACGAGGAGAAAATAGCTTCAATGTTGTGCATTTAAAAAATGAACTTGCTGTTTTCCATCCTACGCAGGTCCAATAAAACAACAGCCAAGATTCATATGTCTTTCCTTAGAGGACTAATGCTAGAGGGCAAAGGAGACACTAATCAGACTGTGTTTCAAATTCACTGCATATTAAGCATATTTGTAATAGCATACGTGCATGTTGGAACTGCATTCCAGCTTTTGTGTTTGTGGGTGTTTGGAAACAGATGGAATAATGTGGGAGAAGAACCAGGTGAAAGAGACATCTCTCTCCTGGATCGGCACTGGCTTCTCCATCCCTTTCCCTCAAGGTTGATTTTTAATTTTCCCCTCAGCCTTTTCTCGGCCTCAGGGTAAGGGCTCAAGAGGGCTCAGGGTGGTTGTGGTGTCAGAAGGGAGGTTTGGCTGAGTTTAGCATTGATTCCCCCCTCAAGCCTCATAAATCAGCACCTCTCCTGGGCCGCGAGGGCGCCTCCATCTTTCCCTGGATCAGCTCTCATCTATTTGGTCTGTCACTCTTTAAATTACCCTTTCTCTCAACACCAACCTAAGGTCTGAGAATAATTTCCAAGAGAATGAAATCTGTGTTGGCAGATTTTGTGCAAAAATTGCCCTTCCTGTGGGGTTCATGTATTTTCTGTCAGCTGTTTTTTAAGATAAGATGTTCTCTAAAGCTGAAAAAGGATGAAAGGAGTGATGTTTGCTTGTTATTATTCAGGTGAAAATTCAATAACAGTTGCACTTCTTGTGTTTTATTTGCAAAAACTTGCATCATAGTCATTAGCCACATGCAGTCTAGTTTAGCCAGGTGCTAAAAACACTCATGAAAGCACTCCACCTCACTATGCCCTGGGTAGCAGAGTTATATTTATGGGTTTTTTGTGCCTTTATTTGGAGAGGACAGTAGAGGGCAGACAGGAAAGCACTGGGCAGAGAGAGGGGGGCAGGATTGGCAAAGGACCCCGAGACGGTAATCGAACTCGGGTCGCCATGAACGCATTTGCGCCATATGTCGCCGCACTAACCACTAGGCTATCGGCGGCGACAGCAGAGTTGTTTTAGTATCTTAGTGAGTACTATTATAGTTTTTATTCATATTTTGAAATAGTTTTTATTATTTTCTGTTTTATTTTAGTTTTAGTCATTTAGTCATTTTTATTGTTTTTTATTTTTAAATATGCCTAGATTTTATTAATTTTATTTTAGTTTTAGTTATTTCAGTACATCACGTTAAACTAAATAAAAATAAGAAATGTTTCTTGGCAACTGTACCGCTTTTAGTCCAAAGATGATGAAGATAGGCAAAAGGGTTCAGAATAAAAGCATAGTTTATTAAACAAAGTAAACTCGACGAAACAGTGTGCAGGGCGTAAACACTATCACAAACACAAACAATACTGGACAATGAACAAAAGGAAATGAGGAACTTAAAGGGTTAGTTCACCCAAAAATTAAAATTCTGTCATTTATTACTTACCCTCATGCCGTTCCACACCCTTAAGACCTTCGTTAATTTTCGGAACACAAATTAAGATATTTTAGTTGAAATCCGATGGCTCAGTGAGGCCTACATAGGGAGCAATGACACTTCCTCTCTCAAGATCCATGAAGGTACTAAAAACACATCTCAATCAGCTCATGTGAGTACAGTGGTTCAATATTAATATTATAAAGTGACGAGAATATTTTTGGTGCGCCAAAAAAACAAAATAACGACTTATTTAGTGATTGCAGATTTCAAAACACTGCTTCAGGAAGCTTCGGAGCATTAATGAATCAGTGTATCGAATCATGATTCGGATCGCGTGTCAAACTGCCAATGGCTGAAATCACGTGACTTTGGCGCTCCAAACAGCAGATTCGATACGCTGATTCATTTATGCTCCGATGCTTCCTGAAGCATTGTTTTGAAATCGGCCATCACTTTATAAGTCGTTATTTTGTTTTTTTTTGGGCGCACGAAAAATATTCTCGTCGCTTTATAATATTAATATTGAACCACTGTACTCACATGAACTTATTTAAATATGTTTTTAGTACCTTTATGGATCTTGAGAGAGGAAATGTCATTGCTCCATGTAGGC
Organism: Anabarilius grahami; assembly: GCA_003731715.1. Lineage (NCBI taxonomy): Eukaryota > Metazoa > Chordata > Actinopteri > Cypriniformes > Xenocyprididae > Anabarilius > Anabarilius grahami. Next base: position 2,063,746 of record RJVU01019258.1, read on the forward strand.
CTCACTGAGCCATCGGATTTCAACAAAAAATATCTTTATTTGTGTTCCGAAGATTAACGAAGGTGTTACGGGTGTGGAACGGCATGAGGGTGAGTAATAAATGACAGAATTTTCATTTTTGGGTGAACTAACCCTTTAAATACACAATGATAATAACCTCAAGGACTAACAGGTGTGATCATGAAATGAATATCCATGGGAACTAATGACTGGTGGGAACAAAGGAACAAAAGGAACAGGTAAATAAGAGAAACTAAAAGTTACTTTTAAAAGTAATGCATTATTATATTGCGTTACTCCCTAAAAAAGTAACTAATTGAAAGTGATGTGACATGTGGCCAAGTATGGTGTCCCATACTCAGAATTTGTGCACTGCATTTCACCCATCCAACACACACACACAAGAGCAGGGAGTATTGAACACACACACACACACACACTGAACACACTCCTGGAGCAGTGGGCAGCCGTTTTTGTTTTTTTGCTACGGCGCCCAGGGAGTGATTGGGGGTTACGTGCCTTGCTCAAGGGCATCTCAGTTGTGGGTAATGAGAGTGGAAGTGGCTGTTCATTCACTCCCCCCACCTACATTTCCTACCGGGACTGAGACTCGATACGTGACTTTCAGGTTACAAGTCCGACTAGTCTAGCCATTAGGCCACAACTGCCAGTAATTGCGTTACTCAGTTACTTTTTATGGAAAGTAATGTTTTACATTACTTTTACTTTACTTCTCACCTGGGCTGGTTTGCTTGTTTATTTTTTTAATAACAAAAAGGTTTTTGGCAAATGTAAAGTCCCTTTCACGTCAGAAGTGATGCCTCAGGCTGAAGGAAATGCAAATTCACACCAGTACATTAGAGGGCGCAGCACAAACAAACCTTTCAGCTGTGCTGCCATTCTGGATTGCAGAAGAAAAAAATGAAACACAAATGTGATGTTTATCTAAAGTCAATTTTGCAGCAATCAGCAGCAAAGACATTGGTTAATAAAGTGAGATTAAATACATAATGTATATTTGTATTATTTAGCATATTATTGCAGGTTTGCATAATATTCTGAATTTGCATTTCACTGTCTTTATTTATTTTAAAGGATACTGAATCTGTTTTTGTGCAAGTGAGATGAGTAAATACATGCTCACATTTAGCTTAGAACTACAATAGCCATCATGTTTACACAGGGCTCGCAACGCCTCTGCACTTAGGCTACTCACAATTACTCTCAACATGAGGACAAAAAAGTAACTTAAGTTACTTATTTGAAAAAAAGTAACTCAGATAATTTATTGTAAATCTAAAAATAATGTTACTGTATTAATTATTTGAAAAAGCAATCTGATTACATACAGTTACTTGTAATGCGTTACCCCCAACACTGGACACTACTTTATATTTTATTCACAAAACTCAGTGATATTTGCCTGGTGCAATTAAAGGATTAGTCCACTTTTAAATAAACTTTTCCTGATAATTTACTTACCCCCATGTCATCCAAGATGTCCATGTCTTTCTTTCATCAGTTGAAAAGAAATTAAGGTTTTTGATGAACGAACTTACGGAACGAACGCGGCGCCAGTTTAGTTTTTTTCCATAAGTAGAATAGGGAAGGCGTAGGACATACAGTGTAAGCGTTTTGAAGAATGCGGAAGTACGTTCAAGGCAATATTTTGTGTTTATAAAGCATATACAGTTGTATTTTTTTCGAAAATGACCGATCGTTTTGCTAGATCAGACCCTTATTCCTCGTCTGGTATCGTTTAAAGCCCTTTGAAGCTGCACTGAAACTGTCATTTTGACCTTCAACCGTCTGGAGGCCATTGAAGTCCACTATAAGGAGAATAATCCTGGAATGTTTTCATCAAAAACCTTAATTTATTTTCGACTGACGAAAGAAAGACATGAACATCTTGAATGACATGGGGGTGAGTAAATTATCAGGAAAAGTTTATTTAAAAGTGGACTAATCCTTTAACACTGTGTTTTAACAATTAAAGGAAAAGGCTTGTACATTTTCTATTGATCATGGTAGTTATTTATCAAGTGACAGGGGTTATTTCATTTGACAGGCTGATTTATTCAGATTAAATTGCATTTTTGAATAACTTCATTTTAAATAAAAAGATAATTTGGATGTTACCACATGAAGCACATTTATGTTTGGGGAAAAATGTACTATGTTGAAGAACATCGTAACTCACCAGATTTTTTTTTTGTATTATTTATATACTTGTATAGTATTCATTAATATTTTAAATTAGCTTTTACTTTCAGATTTTCAGTTTTCATTTTAGTAATTTTGTTCTGTGCTTTGCATAATTTTTAAATATGTCTGTAGAGCTTTAGTGAATTTTTATTTCAGTATTTACATTTTGTTTTATTTTATTTGAGCTTAATTTCAATTAGCAAATTCAATTATTAATAGTTTTAGTTATCAATAATAAAACTGTGAGTCTCTAACTCTCTGCTTCTTGCTGGTTGTTAGGGAAAGAGAATCCTGATTATGCTTCAGTCTCTCTGGTGAAGTTCTGGGCCAGTTAGACATCCCTCAGCCCTTTGTGCCACATGCTGTGCCTGTTGTAATTGAATTCATTAATAGATTAAGAGGCCCGGAACAGAAACGCCCCCTGAGGCGATTGACTTCATGGTGCCCCTTTTGGTCACCAAATCCTGGTCAGTGTAAACCCTCAGATCCGGACCCCGAATTCTAATCATACACCCTCATAAATGCACCCTGTCTGTTTTGATCACTTCTGATCAGTCTAGCTCCATGGCAACTCCATGTGGGGCCTCTCAGATGTCTCCTGAGACAAGGAGCAACTGACCTAGGGTGAACTTTGACCTTCAGCCCTGTGTTGACATGCATTTAACAATAGAGGTCATATTGAGTGTTTTTATGAAGTGCAGGTGGAGAGGCAAGCATTGCATGGACCAGAGAGGCCAGAGAGGGTGGGATGCAACAGATGGACACACACCACAGGGGTTCTGCTGGACACCATATATGAAGCTCTGCGGTATAATGACTTCCACCCTGCAGCCTGAATCTCATTTTCTATTTATTTTGCTATGCTTATTTCTATATAATTTTATAAATATATTGTTTATTATTTAGATATATAATTTGATAATTATAATATATACTGTATATTAGCATGACAATCTTTTGCAACATTTTCTGTTTTGATTTTTGGAAAATTCTGTGGACTCTGTACATAAATGCTCTCTCATGTTGCTTTGAAAACGTAAGCTACTGCACATATTTATCTAATACAAGAAAAAATAAATGAAAAACTAATATGACTTTTTCAAATCCATTTTTAATCAGAGTCACAGAGGGCAGCGCTCACTGCATAACCAATCACACTGGTGCGAATTACAGGGAAGTGAGGTAAAATTAAAATGCCCTAAACATTCTGAGGTTTCTCAAAGTGTTACTGTGTACAATTCAGTTTGCCATTTATTTTCAGCATATACTACATTTGTGCACTTTAAGGTTCTTTTACATGACTTGCATCAGGGTTTCAAGGCTAATTGCTTCGACTTCCACATGAAAACACTGCAGACAGTTTGCTATTTTGCTAGATAGCAAGAAAGCAGAAAGTGTAGCTACAGTAAGTAGTGGAAACATGAATTTGAGCTTAAAACAGAAACAGAAAAAGTCCTGCTGATGGCTTTTAATACATTGTAGAAAGAAGAAAGGGAGCCGTTGAACATGTGTTCATGAAACTACTGCTGGATTCTCTTGAATTTAAATTAGTTCATGAACTGAGAATCTATGTGTACAAAGAAAAAATAAATTATGAAGCATTTAAAATTTCTTCATGACTTTTTAAAAATATTTTCTGTTGGTTTATGCTCTTAAATACATGAGGCAAGGTAGGAGCAGTCATTGCAAGGACGTTTCATACGTCATATGTATTGTCTGGTAATCATTGGCCACGCTTTGAAAGGTCAGTGGCAAATGGGGTCAAAGTTGAAATTGTTTGAACTTCAAGTGTCGCGTTACAACGCTTCAGTGGCGCCGGTGCATAAGGAGGTCTGTAATACATGGAGAAAGCTATTCTTTAGCGTTTCCATTAATTTTAGTGGCAGTTCCTCAGCTGCCCTCCAAAATATCCTCTATAATGAAATATATGTGATTGATATGATGCATGCTTACAAAAAATGTATAGAGTCAGAATGCATGGTTACTTTTCAATGGCCTTTAATGGAGATAAAGAAAGTGTTTTTTGCCCCATAATAGTATAGTTACAACATTTATAGTACCAGCAAATATAAATATATATATATATATATATTAGTAAGTGTGTGTGTGTGTGCACGTTTTTGTGACATATCAGGACACAAATGTGTATAATGACATGGGTATGACATAGGTATTACAAAAAGAGGTGACTTATGAGGACATTACCCCATGTTCCCACTTTTCAAAAGGCTTATAAATCATACAGAATGAGTTTTTGTGAGAAAGTAAAAGTGTGCACAGTTTCCTGTGATGGGTAGGTTTAGGGGTAGGGGTAGTGTAGGGGGATAGAAAATACGGTTTGTACAGTATAAAAACCATTACGCCTATGGAATGTCCCCACAATTCACAAAAACGTGTGTGTGTGTGTGTCTGTATGTATGGGTCAATGGCGTGATGGGTCATTTTTTTGTCCAAAGGCCTTAATAATAATAAAAAAAACAAAGATATGACATCCAAAGTATGTAAGGTAGTACAACTAGATCTCTTTTATTGAATCCAAAAGGTTTTAATTTGCTACATATAAAGCTATTTTAAAGATTTTGAAGTGTCAGGCATTATGGTGGTTTAGGTCGTACCTATCAGACGGTCACAATTTTGTCTATTTAAACGGGGAAAAATCTAAGATAAAGATAGTAAATTATGGAGTGCCGCAAGGATCTGTGTTAGGGCCTCTGCTATTTCCAATATATATGCTGCCATTTGGTGATATTATAAGAAAACATGGAATTAGTTTCCACTGCTATGCCGATGATACTCAATTATATATTTCATCACGACCAGATGAAATCTCCAAATTATCCAATCTGACAGAGTGTGTTAAAGAAGTAAAACATTGGATGACCTGTAATTTTCTTCTATTAAATTCAGATAAGACTGAAGTATTACTTATTGGGCCAAAAACCTGTACAAAGAATCTTTCAGACTACAATCTGCATTTAGAAGGATGTACTGTTACTCCATCCTCGACAGTTAAAGACCTGGGTGTTATATTAGACAGCAACTTGTCCTTTGAAAGCCTTCTTCCAACTCAGAAACATTGCTAAGCTACGGAGTATGTTATCTGTTTCTGATGCAGAATAGTTAGTTCATGCTTTCATGACGTCTCGACTAGATTACTGTAATGCATTATTAGCTGGTTGTCCTGCTTCCTCAATAAATAAGCTACAATTAGTACAAAATGCAGCTGCTAGAGTTCTTAGAAAAAATGATCATATAACACCAATTCTATCATCTCTACACTGGTTACCTATTAAGTTCCTCATTATAAAGTATTGCTACTGACCTATAAGGCTCTAAATGGTTTAGCTCCTGTGTACTTAACTGATCTTCTATCGCCCTACAATTCTTCACGCTCTTTAAGATCACAAAACTCTGGACTTGGTTGTACCTAGGATATCCACTAAAGGTGGGAGAGCGTTTTCACATTTGGCTCCTAAACTCTGGAACAGCCTTCCGAACATTATCAGGGGCTCAGACTCGCTCACCCAGTTTAAATCTAGAACAAAGACACATCTCTTTTGCCAAGCATTCACATAATGCATCTCATATCAGATCAATTGCACATGATTATCTTTGCTTAATGTTATGAACAGCAGCTACGCTAATTATTCTCCATTTGCTTTTCTGTTTTACCTCGGGACGTCCGTACATCAGCTTCAGTTTGGATCCAGCCTCTTAAGAAGACTTCAGATGACCAACACCTTTGAAGAAACGGCACCAACTCCTGCGAGGACTTCAGGTGACGCAACATCTGGATCAATATGCACATTCCCAAATTTCTATATATCCTAATTATTGTTAATATGTAATGGATTATTTCCAGGAGCTCATTGCTTCTACCTTCGATTAAACTGCTAACAGTGATTGTAAATTAATTGCCTAAATTATTACATTATTTGCTAACTGCATTCTCTAAATTGTAATGTTGACAATTCTCTGTAAAGCTGCTTTGAAATGATATGTATTGTGAAAAGCGCTATACAAATAAATGTGAATTTAATTAAAATTCAGTTTAACCGTCCAAAGGCCAATACAGCCATTTCATTTGTGATTAAAATATCTTAAAATGTAATACATGTATATATATTTTTTTTATTATTCTTGCATGATTTTATAACATCATATATCAACAGTGCAACATAGTATTAAAATTATGTGTAGAAGTTGTTGCTTTGTTATGAGAATGTCCGGAAAAATGAATTGCATTGATGTGATTCAGAGTAACCAATATAAAAGGACCATTTTGGATCAAGTCATGCGGTCAATATCATGTGACAGGATGTGACATCATTCAGACACCTGCAAAGAACCACATGGTCGTGAAGCAAAGTAACTAACTTTCTCTTAATTATTTGAAAAATTTGTGTTTTCACTTGCTCATATGCATGTCCCGAAACATCAGGTCATTCGGTACAACCTCTATAAAACATGGAAAATGTTGTAATATTTTAAAAACTTGTATTAAATATAAAATGTCTGATTGTCCTTTAATTAGCTAGAAATTGTGGTTAAACCAAATGACTGTTTTGGTGATAAACTTTGTCCATCTTGTAAAAAAATGACAAAAGCAGTGTTAAATGATTATAAAAACCACATAATCTCATTAACACTTAATAAAACTTAATTATTTACAAAAGTATCTCTATTATGTTTTTTTTTTTACACTTTTAAAAACCTTATTCTTCAATGACCCATATATATACAGTATACACACACACACACACACACACACAGGTTTGTTTTTGTGAATTGTGGGGACATTCCATAGACGTAATGGTTTTTATACTGTACAAACTGTATTTTCTATCCCCCTACACTACCCCTACCCCTAAACCTAACCATCACAGGAAACACTTTTACTTTCTCACAAAAAGTGTAGTATGATTTATAAGCCTTTTGAAAAGTGGGGACATGGGTAATGTCCTCGTAATTCACCTCTTTTTGTAATACCTATGTCATATCCATGTTATTATACACATTTGTGTCCTGATATGTCACAAAAACATGCACACACACACACACACACTATATACATATATAGTATATATAAAGTCTATATGCATTATAGGCTAACCCCAAATTAGCTAATTGTCCATACAAAAACAGTAATGTCTTTTTAATTCAGGCACAGGAAAAAAAAATGTATACATGGCCATGTTATTGGTGGCAGGCCTACTTATCCAAGCATGTCACACATAATTGCAGTGACATTTAATGATAATCATAACTAGGCCATACAATCCGGTGCTCATTTTGTATGTTAGTTGGCAGGCTATTAAAATGCAATCCTCACCACAATTTGCACCCTACATATAACCATTCATATTTTTACACAACCATCTGACTCATGCATAATATGTGCTATTATTACCCATATCATTCAGCAACAGCAGTTCCCTTTTAGGAATAATAGCATGTATCACACAATATGAATACATGCAGTAAAAAGAAAAAGTGCCTCATGACATTCTAAATGATAGGAGATGTTTCAGTGGCGCCAATATGTAACTGATAGTAGGCCCTACAATTTTTTTTGTTCTGAGAACATTATGCTATGTTCTGGGAATGTTTTCAGTGGCAAGTTTTATTCTTGTTCCCAGAATATTCTCCTAAAATGTAGGATAACATTCTTTAAAAACATTCTAAACATGATAACATTGTTAGAACTTTATCCCCTAACATTCTTATAAAGTTTCCAGCTGCACTGGATATGGACTCCAATATTACTCAGATGTCAAATTTAGGTCGAAAATGAAAATCAGGTTGATGTCTAAACCCAACATTTATTTGACGTCAAACTCCAACGCCATTAAAGTACACATGAAATCAAAATTGACCTTATTTATTTTGTTAACTCAAATTGCTAGTTTTGTGGTGAACAATTCATCGGTGCAAGTCAATTCACACACAAAAATTGTTTGTCTTCGTAATATTTAATTAAAATCTGAAAATGCTCCTCCCCTCTGCAACGGTGCCCCTTCTCTGATAACGTCAGTTTGACGGCTTGGGTTGAAATCGCGTAAACCACTCCCCTGCAACCGTTAGTCNTTAACTCAAATTGCTAGTTTTGTGGTGAACAATTCATCGGTGCAAGTCAATTCACACACAAAAATTGTTTGGCTTCGTAATATTTAATTAAAATCTGAAAATGCTCCTCCCCTCTGCAACGGTGCAACTTCTCTGATAACGTCAGTTTGACGGCTTGGGTTGAAATCGCGTAAACCACTCCCCTGCAACCGTTAGTCTGCTATGAGCGAGAGATGGAGAGGAGGAGCGCGAGAGATGGAGAGGAGGAGAGCTAAAGTAAAACTCTGCCCTCTGTTTCACTTGGAAATACGTCACAACACTGGAGAAAAGTCGTTTGCAACTTCTAGTTTAAAAAAAAAGGCTTTTATTATTATAAAACTAATTATTATCCTACCTTTTAGCAGAACATTCTGGGAACAAAAATAAAACTTGCCACTGAAAACATTCCAAGAACATAAAAAAATTTCTAGCTGGGAGGCACCGTATTACAGATTTGCTTTCAAAACGTACATCATTACTTCACTTTGTGAGGGTAATTTAGTGAGGAAAGCGAGATTTGTTGCACTCCTAATGGCTTTTTAATTATTGAGACATCAACTGATTCTCTTAGCAGGAAAATGCATGGATCACCTTTGAGAACTTTCATTTACAATGAGTGAACAGATAGTGTGTCACAAATGCCAGATGTTGTTTTTGTACAAAGTCTGCACAAAGCATTTGGACAATGCTTTGTGTGCCACTGTGTTTCAAGGTATATATAGAATGAATCAGTATAATTTATTTATATAATTAATATATATATATATATAAAACATACAGTGGGTACGGAAAGTATTCAGACCCCCTTAAATTTTTCACTCTTTGTTATATTGCAGCCATTTGCTAAAATCAATTAAGTTCATTTTTTTTCCTTCATTAATGTACACACAGCACCCCATATTGACAGAAAAACACAGAATTGTTGACATTTTTGCAGATTTATTAAAAAAGAAAAACTGAAATATCACATGGTCCTAAGTATTCAGACCCTTTGCTGTGACACTCATATATTTAACTCAGGTGCTGTCCATTTCTTCTGATCATCCTTGAGATGGTTCTACACCTTCATTTGAGTCCAGCTGTGTTTGATTATACTGATTGGACTTGATTAGGAAAGCCACACACCTGTCTATATAAGACCTTACAGCTCACAGTGCATGTCAGAGCAAATGAGAATCATGAGGTCAAAGGAACTGCCTGAAGAGCTCAGAGACAGAATTGTGGCAAGGCACAGATCTGGCCAAGGTTACAAAAAAATTTCTGCTGCACTTAAGGTTCCTAAGAGCACAGTGGCCTCCATAATCCTTAAATGGAAGACGTTTGGGACGACCAGAACCCTTCCTAGAGCTGGCCGTCCGGCCAAACTGAGCTATCGGGGGAGAAGAGCCTTGGTGAGAGAGGTAAAGAAGAACCCAAAGATCACTGTGGCTGAGCTCCAGAGATGCAGTCGGGAGATGGGAGAAAGTTGTAGAAAGTCAACCATCACTGCAGCCCTCCACCAGTCGGGGCTTTATGGCAGAGTGGCCCGACGGAAGCCTCTCCTCAGTGCAAGACACATGAAAGCCCGCATGGAGTTTGCTAAAAAACACCTGAAGGACTCCAAGATGGTGAGAAATAAGATTCTCTGGTCTGATGAGACCAAGATAGAACTTTTTGGCCTTAATTCTAAGCGGTATGTGTGGAGAAAACCAGGCACTGCTCATCACCTGTCCAATACAGTCCCAACAGTGAAGCATGGTGGTGGCAGCATCATGCTGTGGGGGTGTTTTTCAGCTGCAGGGACAGGACGACTGGTTGCAATCGAGGGAAAGATGAATGCGGCCAAGTACAGGGATATCCTGGACGAAAACCTTCTCCAGAGTGCTCAGGACCTCAGACTGGGCCGAAGGTTTACCTTCCAACAAGACAATGACCCTAAGCACACAGCTAAAATAACGAAGGAGTGGCTTCACAACAACTCCGTGACTGTTCTTGAATGGCCCAGCCAGAGCCCTGACTTAAACCCAATTGAGCATCTCTGGAGAGACCTAAAAATGGCTGTCCACCAACGTTTACCATCCAACCTGACAGAACTGGAGAGGATCTGCAAGGAGGAATGGCAGAGGATCCCCAAATCCAGGTGTGAAAAACTTGTTGCATCTTTCCCAAAAAGACTCATGGCTGTATTAGATCAAAAGGGTGCTTCTACTAAATACTGAGCAAAGGGTCTGAATACTTAGGACCATGTGATATTTCAGTTTTTCTTTTTTAATAAATCTGCAAAAATGTCAACAATTCTGTGTTTTTCTGTCAATATGGGGTGCTGTGTGTACATTAATGAGGAAAAAAAATGAACTTAAATGATTTTAGCAAATGGCTGCAATATAACAAAGAGTGAAAAATTTAAGGGGGTCTGAATACTTTCTGTACTGTATGTATATGTACACATTCTGTCTCCGTTCAGTAGGTATGTTCACTCAGAACAACCTTCCAAGTACAAATGCACTTTGTTTCTAATGATGTGTTGTAGCAAGTTTGCTTGGTTTATTACTGAAAAAGGGTTTTAAACCCTGGACTGCTCATGTCAAAAGCAAGAACCATGCGTATTTCATTTTTGACTGATCATTCATTTTATTTTTTCCTATAACAAATATAAGTATTGTATACAGAATTATTACAAAAAGGTGCTCTTTGGTGGTGGGGAGGGGTCATGTCAAATCTTGCTAGTTCATGTGATATCCTCCAGGTCTCCCAACATCCAAAATCCCAAATTGACCCCTGATTATGTCCCCTATATGGAAGCTCATTATGTGAAGGGTCCTTTTGTGTTTTCCACCTGGCATGTGGGTGCTTGAATTTTGATCCCCCGTCAGTTCCCCAGTCTCAGGGTAATTAAGGACCCCAAAACCTGTAGTTTAAGAAATGAAGACTTGCAGGTTTAATGACAATTTCAAGCTAAATACTGACAGAAATTACATGTCGTGTTGTTCTCTAGGGTGCAGAAATTGCTTTGCACTAGTGTCAGGATTAAGCAGTTTTCATTCATGGATGGGGTTTTTCTGTTTTTTATTCACGGTTTTCATTTTCCTTAGTACAGACACGATTATATTTTGTTATTTAAGAGTATGATGCGATGTACCAGCTGTCAGCCTTGTTCTCTGCCACCATCTGCTGCGATCTTAGTTTACAGCATATGCAGATAAAGAAGGATTGAAATTTTGAGAGTGAAGAGCTCACTCACTTAATGCCCTGTTCACACTGACAGTGATTTTATTGCTGGAGGTGGTCAGATCGACATACTGTTTGTTGCTATTAGGCAAAAAATATCTCCCCTTACTTTATGCCTGATCAAAAAGGTGGTGCATTATCAGGATATCTTGTTGTAGATAAACAAAGGGCTTTTCTTAGTTAACGCTATGCTAAGCTAGCAGGCTATGCTGCTGAAGAAAACACAAAGAAAGGGAAATGATAAAATCTGATTTAGTTTTAGCTTTGCTAATATAATGTTATATTTGGTATTTATTACTTAAAATATGTCACCAATTCTAACTGAAAGTTAATGATTTGTGGACACTGCACATCACTTTATGTCTAAACGCTCCTTAAAGGGATAGCCAAAACCCAAAAAATGAAAATTCAGTCATCACCCTAGTGTTTTTCAAACCTGTGTGACTTTCTATCTTCTGCAGAACACCAAAGAACAATGTTTCAACTGTTTCTGTCCATACAATGAAAGTCAGTGGGGCCTGTTGTATGGACAAAAGAAATTCCAGATAGTAATAAAGGTTTGGAACAAGATAACAGTGAATAAATTATGTAAATGAAATTACATTTTTGGTTGATCTATCCCTTTACTCCGGTACACTTTTGCTTGTGGCATAATTGGTGTCGAATATGAATATCTGGGGTCACAGAGGTCTTTTTTGTATTCAGCAGTCACTTTCCTGCCAAATGATATGGCTCATTATTAGCTGAGTTGACTCATGGGGAACACATGGAATCGGACTAATTGACATTGCTAATTGTGCTGAATGGCATCCTGACTAAGGTCAGGGTTGTTTCAGATTCTACTGGCTAACTGTAAATGTGCCTGTATTGGTGAGTGTTTAATTGAGGATGGAGACAGGGTGCAGAGCGGCAGATGGCCTCTCTCCATACTGCAGTCTGTATGTCTCCTGACACACTTCCACATTACACTGTGGAAACTCGGAATAATGGAATGTGAATAATGGCTGTGAACAGATCAGACAGTATAAGTGGGAGAAGACAGTCCACTCATAGAAAAACAAATAAGAGAATTTGTTATGCTCAGTACAGAGTGTTGCAGGGATGACATATTTGTATAGGCCAAAATGCGGAAAAAAAGTTCTTACGGTTCCATTGTTCTGAAGGCTAAATGGGATGCTTATTTTCTGCAATAATCCAGAAGCCAATGGAAAAACCCTGTTGAGCTTTTGTCGAGGGAACCAGGGTGATGATAACTTCCGGGTTGGCCAACAAAAATACATCATCACTACAGCACTCTATGGTGACAATAGGAATGGAAGTACCGCCTTTCAGTTAAAAGAGCCTCCAGAATAAACTTTATTTGCATGATTTGTGCTAAAAACATCATTTCAGATGTTAAAGGATTAGGTCACTTTCAAATAAAATTTTCCTGATAATTTACTCACCCCCATTTCATCCAAGATGTCCATGTCCTTCTTTCCTACTTAAGGAAAAAATTTAACTGGCGCTGCGTTTGTTTCGTAAGTAGAATAGGGAAGGCGTAGGACATACAGTGTAAGCTTTTTGAAGAATATGAAAGTGCGGTTTTGGCGGAACCACTTGGAAGGTGATCATTTGTTTATATAAAGCATATACATTTAAATTTTTTTCGAATATGACCGATTGTTTCGCTAGATAAGATCGTTTAAAGCCCATTGAAGCTGCACTGAAACTGTAATTTTGACCTTCAACAGTGGAGTCCATTGAAGTCCATTATAAGGCCGTGTGTCCACCAAAGCGTTTTTTCCTGCTGCTAGCGTACTTTTTCAATTTTTTTCAATGGGATCGCCACGTTTTTTAAATGCCAGGAGCGTAACGAGGCGCTGAGCGTCTTTTTCACGCTCAAGCGCTTAGAGCTTGGCGTTTTTTACTGGTCGCCTCAAGTTGAAGAATGTTCAACTTTGAGTAAAACGCTGCGCTCATCACTGTCACTTTTTATTCAGCCATCCAATCAGAGTGGAGGAGGGGCGGGACAAATACAACACCGACCAACTGTCACAACAGTCTTGCTGTACAGCGACATCAACAAGCAGAGAACGAAACAAAATGGATGAGGAAATAATATTGCTGGTCTCCGAACATACATAAGTAATTTCACAATGTGTCAACATTTTTAGTCTGAAACAAATTACCTGCAAAATCAGTTATAAGTAACAGTGCCGTGGATATTCCGTATCATAGCAACCAAGCGTGTCAAATGGAAAAAGCCGCTGCGCAGCTGAAGCGCTCAGCTGGCTAAAAACGCTTTGGTGGACACATGGCCTAAGGAGAATAATCCTGGAATGTTTTCATCAAAAACCTTCTTCGACTGAAGAAAGAAGGACATGGACATCTTGGATGACATGGGGGTGAGTAAATTATCAGGAACATTTTATTTGAAAGTGAACTAAGCCTTTAATGCTGATTTGTAATAATAAAAGGGACATCAGTTTGGTAAGGTTCTCAGACTCCCAGATACAGAGGTCACAAAACATTGGAGCACAAGAGGAAGAGGGAGACCATCAGTGTACTGGCACAGGAAGTGATGCTCACTCTGCATGCTGTTTGAGGCTTTTGCAGAATGTCACAGGCCACACATTTCATTTCAGATTAGTGGGAAAGTCTTTTATTTCATTGAAAGAATTCCATCAAAGTCTTCCAGATGATTTTTTTTCTGCGTTGAGGCTGAAGTAAACAAGAAATGATTTTGAATGTTTTGATGATTCATAGCACAGTAAGTCTGCACTTGCAGATTTTCTCTTTCTGATTTGTGCTTTCTGTTGCTCGTTTCCAAGGCAAGGTTATGTGGACATCATGTAAACAAAGTCGAGAGTCTGTTGAATATCAGATGTTCTCTGCTTTCCTGTTTCACTGGCTCAATGCTGCAGGTATAAACAGCAAAAGCTCAATTTTTTCTCTGTTGTTGTTGTTCAAGGGTGCCATTTTAGTTCGATTACCGTTGCAGCCAGCGAGGCATGAACATGCAAAATTGTGAAGATCCTTTCAGATGGACAATGGTATAACAGCATGGCATTATTGAATATAAGCGTGTGAGAGCATGTGTGTTTCAGTTTCCTGCTCGTATCCATCTGTATTTTCCCATTTATTTGCCAGATCATAATCCAGATCCTTCATCATTATTCCTTACGATAATGAAGACATCTGTCTGCTTTGTGTGGAGCAGAGTGGCGACAAACACACTCGCGTTTCACATGCCGCCTTCTGCTGCCTCTCCACTGCCAGGCAGCAATATGGGGCAGCATTTGGGCACTGAGCCCTGAAGACTTGAATCCTCCTGCCTCTCTTAATGCCAGCAGTGCCCTCCAGTGCCTCCTCCTCACACGGCCTCCTGGCTGCCTCCTTGTGCTCAGCCTGCAGGAAAGGTGAACCTCCTGAGTGGGCAAGATCACCACTTAAATGATGAGAAGTCACTTCATGCTAACTCTTCCTTAGAGGTGTTAAACAGCAGGTTTCCTCACTTGTGGCAGCGCATTGTTTATTCAGCTTGTGCCATTTGTTTGTTTTCATTTTACGTGGGATTTAGATGAAGTGCATGGGTTTAGAGAAAGGAAATCTGTCTCGTTTAACTTCCTATGGACAAAACTGACTTATTTTCAGGCAAAAAATTCAAGAAAAACAATACTAAATGTTTCTAAAACCATGCAAAGTTTAAGTTTATTTAAAAATACGAGACATAGGAAAGTGGAATGAAAAATGAATGCAAGGCACTGATTTTAAAAGTTCAACTCAAGTTATCTTTTATCTTGAGTGCCACGATTTTCACAAATGCACAATCTAGCTCATGTTTACATACTGTAGAAAAACAATGGAAATGCCATGCAAAAACGTGTTCTGTGCAGCCATTCACATGCAAAAAAGTGAGTCGCAGGGCAGTGGAATGGGAAAAAACTGCAAGGTCAAGATACGTGTTTTTTAAAAGATAGTTCACCCAAAAATGAAAATTCTGTTATTATTTACTGCCACTCAAACCTGTATAAATGTATTTGCTCTGCTGTACACAAAGGAAGATATTTGGAAGAATGTTTGTAACCAAGCAAATCTCACCCCCCATTGACTGCCATAGTATTTTTATTTCCTACTATGGTAGTCAATGGGGGGTGAGATCTGCAAAGACATCTCAGACCAAATATCTTCCTTTTGTGTTCAGCAGAACAAAGAAATTTTGAACAACTTGACAGGGAGTAAACGATGACAGAATTTTCATTTTTGGGTAAACTATCCTTTTAAGTTATCAAGTTATTCTTTTAACTTGAGCAGCTTGTTTTTAAAACGTTGCATCATACACAATGTAACCATTAGGCAGCTTGTTGTTTGCTTTGCCAATATCTCAAAGTGATGTTTATCTTCATTTTTTATAGTTAACCAAAAACCCGAATGAAAGAAACTGATTAGTAAGACTACCCAGTGTAAAAATATTTGACTGCAGATTGACCAGTCGGAAGGGATTATTCCAGACATCTTTTCATTTGTCAGTCTTGATGATCTAGAAAGTTCACACATCAATGTTTTAGGGACTTTTGGGGCCCTTAACATGCTCAAAAACTCATGAAAATTTGCACACAGGTCGGAATCCACGGCCATTAGGTCCGGGCCAAAGATGGGACATGGGCGTTGGCAGGGGGGCTCTACAGCGCCCCCCTTGAATGGAATCTGAAATCTTGGATACATACTAGCATGTACATGTATGAAACTCGATACACATATAGATCTCATCGGAATTTAGAGTTGTTTGAAAAACGCATGCTCTGAAATTTGATATACTCCTCCTAGAGAATTCATCCAATCGGCACCAAACTCGGTCAGCGTGAAACCAAGACACTGAGGATGCTAAATTGCAAGCGGGTTTTTGATATCTTGAACGGTTTGGCCGTGGCGTTGAATCAAATTTATGGCGAGAAAAGGGATACATGAAGTGTGTTATAACTTCTGCATACATTGACTGACTTTGATGAAACTTCAGCTGTACGCTCACTGAAGGAAGCCAAACACATGGATGTGACTATTGTGAGTCAAATTCATAGTGCCTGAGTTGCACTTGTAGACTGGATAATGAATACTCTGAAGTCTGTATGATGGAGGAATCACTCATCTCACATCAGCAAATTTAAGAATTTGTGGCAAACCCCGTTACAAGTCAGAGCCTTACAATTCTCTGTCCCAACCCCATGGCATTGCAGCAGAATAAGGTGTGTTGGCTTCTTGAGCGTATAGGAATGAACTGAACCCTGTGGAGAGCAAATCTCAGTAAAGCGGCTAAGGTTATGTTTAAGCGGTTGGGGCAAGCTGTCAGGTAAAGGGAGACTTGCCCATGCTTGGGATGCCAGAGCTCTCCAGACTTCACTAAACCTGCACTCATCCTCTCTCTGTCTCTTTCTCTCTCTCCCTGTTCAAGGGCTGCTGCAGCACCACATGTGGCATTAACCATGATACGCCTGAGCTGAGACATCCGCTGTTCCCCCCTCCGGCTCTGAGGATGGAGTGAGAAGAGTATGCCAGGATGCCGCATAGGACAGATGACAGAGTGTCATCCTACCCACTGCGAGACATACAGAGATTTGTGTGTGTAGACATTATGAAGAGTGGCATCTCATTTCACAAGATGTGAAGCTATGTTAATAAATAATATAAAAGAAAAAATCTAATTCCAAGTGGACCAAATGGAAATTTGGATCTTGTTATAAAGCATGTAAATTTTTCCGCTGCAGTTCTCAGAAATGTTTTGTTTTGCAGATTTGCCTGCGCTATATACACTGCAACATTCATTTTCTTAATGTTTTTGATGTTTTCCTGTAATTTATTTTTTAAATCCGAATTATTTATTACATTTTAATACATTTATTAAAACATTATATAGAAATCTTTTGTAACATTATAAATGTCTTCACTGTCACTTCTAATCAATGCATCCTTGATGAATAAAAGTATTAATTTATTTCTCTTTTTAATCTTTCCACAAATGTTTGAGTAGCCTACACCCACTAAACACATTACTCACTGCATTATGACAGCACAGTTTCTATCAACTAATGTTCTCTCGTGCAATTCTGGAGAATACTGATAAACATCTGCCTCATATTCATGCATAATGAGTCTCCATGTGCACCCTACTGTGATAAACTCCTGCTTTCTGTATCCTGATGAGACCCCCGGCAAAATCAGCTTAAGCAGCAACAGGCAACCAATTTTGATTAAGCTCATCCTTATGCATTTGAATACAAAACTGTTCATTGTAATAGAATGCACAGGAACCATTAAGCAATTAGGAGTGGGAATCAAACAGGATGCCCAAAAAAGAAGGACAAAAACATCAATATGTATGACAGGAAACAGGGAAGTTTGGGATAAAGGACATTTCATACAGTTAATTGATGACGAATATGAAGCAGGGCAACAGCTCACTGTGGACAGAGCCTAGAGATGGGTTTCTGTGCAACTAGGGGGCAGAAAAGCAATGTCTCATCATTACTGAGAGTTAATTTCTTAATATAATCAGCGGAGTCCGCGCTACCTAGGCTTCCAAAGTAATTGATGCTAGCCATTTCCTCACTGTCACACACCTAGCTAGCTGTCACACGTCTCATGTCTTGTACAGTATGTTTACAGTATATGCACATATAAATAAATAGAATTTTTTTCAAACGGCATGACATTTGCCCTCTTGACAGTCGACTGCGAGTGACGTCACTTACCATACAAACATACCCCATAGTATAGCCCCACCTCTGATGCTGATTGACAGGTTTCCGTTTAGGCATCGGAAATTCAAATGCTAAGGGAATAGAGTGCCTCAGGGATGACGCATTTTTGTAGGCAAAACCCGGAAGCGAGTTAGCATTTTAGGACTTCCGGTTCTAACGCCGTAAAGTCTATGGGTTTTTTGAATGGGTTTTTGCTAAATCGCCTGAAATAAGGTCTGTGGTTAACAAAGCCTCTAAATACTTTCACATTTTGATCTATGACATAAAACACACCAGTTATAACCCACTTGTGATTTTTAAAACTTTTACTGTGTCTTAAAATCGGTGGTTGCTAACAAATTGCTAAAATGGACTACTTCCTTTGGCGGGGACTTTAGACGTCATTATGACAAACAGGACATTTGGACAGCATTTCTCATGAAAAAGTGAATAAGTATTCATACACAGCGCAGATCATAATCAGTGAGCATAATTTTAAATATAGTTGTTTTTTAAATACAGTTTGAGGACGCTTGGTGGTGACGACGTTGATCCTCGACCATGGTGTGCTGTAGTCCGTTTATAGCCTACTGTTAGCCTTTTATATCTGACGACTTTATTTAGGCTTCAAAATCTATAAATGTTGTGTTAACTTGTAAAGATTATCTTGATAGACAAAATGTGTAAGTGTCATAACCCTTTGTTAAACACAAAATCTGCGATTTTCCAAAAGTCTATGGGAAAAATGAATAGGCTTTCGATCGAGGGAACCCGTGCGCCGCTAACTTCTGGGTTGGCCTACAAAAACGCGTCATTCCCGAGGCACTCTATTGCGATTGCATTTGAGTTTTGGCAGGCTACATACGCGATGCAGAGAAAGTGAAAAAGCAGACGTGGTAATTGAGATTGCTATTTAAATATGACAGGGTCATAACTCGTAAGACATGGGAAATACAGTTGCAAATGGACTTTACTTTTCCATTTGAAATTTGGCAGTCGTTGTGCATTCGTGTAAACGAAAATGCAAACTCTCATTTGCGATTTGCAATTGTGTTTCGAATATGTCACATTTTATGCGTCCACAAATTGAAACCGCAATTGCAAATACAATTTGCAATTCCCTTTGATTAAAGTCCGGAATATCATTCCATAGTTGTGCATCTGCGAACAACACACAGCGGTTTTTCGTTTCTGAATGATTCCGCGTTTTGAGCGAATCAATCGGGTGAATCAATTGATAAAGAGCTCCATTTACTTAATTCCTGAATGAATCAGCTCTTTGAACGAATCGAATGAATGAATGACTCAATGACTCACTCATTAAGACATTTACTGCCACCTACTGGCAGTTTTAGATTCTTTTTTAGAGTATCACTTCATAAAAAAAAATCATATTTCCAAGTTAATAATAATAATAAAAAAAACTGTTTACCCAAAAATGAAAATTTCGTCATCATACTCACCCTCATGTTGAATCAAATAAAATATTTCTTTCTAAAGCTACTTTTTGTAATGTCTCTTTGATTATCTTTTGGGGGTAATTTCTCAGTGATTGACATACGATTCAGTTGCGATTGATTAATCGCCACATCTTGTAATTAATTAGATTTACATTTTTAATCGCTTGACAGCCCTATTTCAAACACCTTATAAAAGTGAATTTTGCTAAATAGGTCGGTCCCCTTTAAGTGAAAGATGTTTCTTTTGGCTCCAGCCTCCTCGTCGCTGTATTATGCTGTCAATAGGTGCGAACGATTGACGAAAAATCTGATTCATTTCCACGAACCGGTTCTTTCGAACGGTTCTTTCAATGAAAACGATTTAGCTCTGTTTCTGTTCAGTTTTACTTAATTTCGTAATGGCGTCATCCGCGTCACTGCGTAAAGCTGGATTTATACTTTCGCCTGGCTTCGCACCGCGAGCCGTTGTTCTATTCTTTGAAACGACAGGGGGCGACTCTGAGAAACTGTCCTCTAAATCAGCAGGAAGCAGCGGTGACATATGTTTATTCTAGTAACCTGAAACTTCACCGAAACCACACTGCAAAAAGAATCGTGTAAAACCCAGTAAACCGTGAGATTATTACTTTCTACATTAGAACAAAATATATGGATATGAAAACATGTATACAACTAAATTAATGATCTCATAAATATTTTCTAATTCCACTAAACATTTTCATTTAGTTTGTTCGTAAACATTTTTTATTAACATGGACCTTTATTTTCATTAAAAGGGATTATTTCTGTTATTGTTGGCACATTTTGTAAATGTAAGCAACTAATTTAGAAGCACAAACTGGGTGCCGGTGTGGTGAGACGTACATACTCGGCCAGATTCGTCTCGCATTTGTACATCTTCGGATGCGGAGCCGTGCACAAAGTTGCAAAATTTGCCGTGCACACCGCCACGCGAAATGGGTTCGTCCGCACTTCCGCCAACACCGCGATGACATCACTTTTGTCGCGCGCACCCAAGCGAACTTGCGGACGCGTCGAGTATAAATCAGGCTTAATTACCGGACCATCCGAAAATCAAAAAGAGAGAATCCACAAAAATAGGCCTGAATGCTTCAAACTGGTACATCTGTACAGACTAATTATGCTCGGATGAAATTAATCTGTGTGTAATCACAGATTAGGAACACACCAAACCGACACTCGACAGCCGATGGCCAAGTAGCACGTCCGTTCTGCGCCTGCGTAAAATGAAATGCCTTTCCGTACCAGCAGGTGGCAGTAGCTGAGCAGCCAATCAGAATGATCAGATAGCCCGACAGACCGACGAGCTCTGACGCCGATTCAAGAATATCGAATCAGCCGAAAAAAGCCGACGAGGTCCAACTTCAGCCGACGAACAAGAACTGCCCGATAGGCGACGGCCGACCGTCGGCTTGGTGTTCGGTGTGCCGTGCCTGTGTCAGGAAATGAACACAGACAGAGGATCCAACTGCAAGTATAACAATATTTATTGACAGAATACGCTGTACAATAACTTCACTCCAAATGGACAGTCGATGCAGAGACTGAATAGTGCAGAGACGGTGGCGTGCAGAGTGAGAAGAGCTGGGTGGCGCAGGGCTGCAACGGGTATCAGAGACCAGGGATAATCCAACCCAGAAAGCAGGGCACACGACGACAGTCCAGAAATACAGGAACCAGGAAGAGACAAACAGAGTCCACGACACCGGGACAGCCTGCAACGAACTGACAAAGACGACATGTAGACACGCACATTTATAACAAGCACTAACAAGACACGGCTGGCAACAGATCGCAATCAGACGATAATGGGTGACGCCCACACAATCATTCACTGACACACAACAAACACACGAGGGCGAGTAAGTGAATCCATGAACCGTGACAGTACCCCCTCTCCTACGAGCGCCTCCTGGCGCTCCCAGGAGAGCCTACCTGTTGAATGTAATCATCAATAAGAGAGTGATCCAGGATGTCCCTGGCAGGAACCCAACTCCTCTCCTCTGGACTGTAACCTTCCCAGTCCACCAAGTACTGGAATCCGTGTCCCCTTCGCCTAGCGTCCAAGATACGACGAACCGAATAAGCGGGTTCCCCATCTACGAGACGCGGCGGGGGGGGGGGGAACCGGAACCGGCGGATTAATGTTCGAATGAAAAACAGGTTTGATTTTAGACACGTGAAACACGGAACGAATTCTACGGTACGCTGGAGGGAATTTGAGGCGGACTGTCACCGGACTAAGAATCTTGGTGACAGTAAACTGGCCAATGGATTTGGGTGCCAACTTATTACTTACGGAGCGGAGCGGAATGTTCTTGGAAGAAAGCCACACTTTTTGACCGACAACGTATACGGGAGGCTTCAGCCGGTGGCGATCGGCCTGGGCCTTGGTGCGCGCTCCCACCTGAAGAAGAGTCTCCCGGGCTCTTCTCCACGTGTGACGACACCTCTGGAAGAAGGCGTGAGCGGAGGGGACCGCGACTTCGGATTCCAGACTAGGAAAGATAGGTGGCTGGTAACCTAGACTACACTGAAAAGGCGACAGGCCCGTAGCCGACACTGGTAACAAGTTGTGCGCGTACTCCACCCAAGGAAGCTGCTGACTCCAGGAGGAAGGATTCTGAGCTACCCGACATCGCAACGTTCTCTCCAAACCCTGGTTGGCTCTCTCAGCTTGCCCGTTACTCTGGGGATGGAACCCAGATGACAAACTAACAGTCGCTCCCAGTAATCGACAAAATTCCTTCCAGAATTTGGAGGTAAATTGGGATCCCCTGTCAGAAACCACGTCTACCAGGAGGCCATGAATACTGAAGACGTGATTAATGACAGTAACCGCTGTCTCCTTGGCAGTGGGTAATTTGGGCAAGGGGATGAAATGTGCCGCCTTCGAGAACCGGTCCACTACGGTCAAAATCACCGTATTGCCCTGTGAAGGAGGGAGGCCTGTGACGAAATCTAGCGCTATGTGGGACCAGGGTCTCGAAGGGACAGACAGCGGTTGAAGAAGCCCCTCTGGAGAACGATTGGAAGTCTTACCACGAGTGCTGACAGAGCAAGCCAAAACAAAATTGCGAACGTTGCGAGCCATGCAGGGCCACCAGAATCGTTGCTTAACCAAAAAATTGGTACGACTAACCCCTGGATGACAAGCCAGATTGGAATCACGGCCCAATCGGATAACGTCTGAAAGTAACCTCTCTGGCACAAATAATCGACTCGGCGGGCACACGGGCGGAGGCGTTACCCCTTCTAAGGCCGTGCGGACCTTCGACTCGACCTCCCATGTGAGTGAAGAGACAATGAGTCTCTCAGGTAAAATACACTCGGGAGTGGACGGGCACTCGGAACGATCAAAAACACGAGATTAAGCATCGTGATGTTTTTAGACCCTGGACGATAAGATAGAGAAAAATCAAAATGACCGAAAAACAGAGCCCACCGAGCTTGCCTAGAGTTTAGTCGTTTAGCGGATCTGATGTACTCTAAGTTCTTATGATCAGTCCAGACGATGAAAGGTACCCCCGAACCCTCCAACCAGTGACGCCACTCTTCCAAAGCTAATTTGACCGCCAGCAGCTCCCTGTTACCAATGTCGTAATTGCGTTCGGCAGTGGATAAACGGTGGGAGAAAAACGCGCAAGGATGCATCTTATCGTCCGCGGCGGCACGCTGGGATAGAACTGCACCTACCCCCACCTCTGACGCATCAACCTCCACCACAAACTGGCGTGACGGATCAGGGGCAACAAGAATGGGAGCCGAAACAAAGCGGTTTTTGAGGTTGGAAAATGCAGCATCGGCTGCATCAGACCACCTGAACGCCGTTGCGGTGGAGGTCAAGGCAGTCAGAGGAGCGGTTAGTTGGCTGAAATTGCGAATAAAACGCCGGAAAAATTGGCAATTCCAAAAACCTCTGCAGGGCCTTGCGGGAATCTGGGATTGGCCAATCCACCACAGCCTTAACCTTGTCAGGATCCATACGCACCCACTCGGACGACACGATATAACCCAAAAATGGAACTGACTGTGCATGAAAAACGCACTTCTCCGCCTTGACAAAAAGCCCATTCTCTAACAGCCTCTGGAGCACTCATCTGATGTGTTGCACATGTTCCTGGAGAAAAGAAGAAAATATCAATATGTCGTCCAGGTAGACATAAATGAACTGATCGACAATGTCTCTCAACACGTCATTAATGAGTGCTTGGAACACGGCGGGCGAGATGGAAAGGCCGAAGGGCATAACCAAGTATTCAAAGTGCCCTCTAGGGGTGTTAAAAGCCATCTTCCACTCATCCCCCTCCCTAATGCGAACCAAATGATAAGCGTTGCGCAGGTCCAATTTCGTGAAAAGAGATGCGCCCTGCAGCCTTTCAAAGGCAGAAGACATCAACGGCAAAGGATAAGTATTCTTTACCGTGATGTTGTTCAGTCCTCTGTAATCAATGCACGGCCGCAGCGACCCGTCCTTCTTACCCACGAAAAAAAAACCTGCCCCCGCGGGAGAGGAGGAAGGGCGGATGACGATGCGGAGGGAGAGAAGCAGCCCGGGACTTACTGAACACTTCCTTCAGGTCGAGGTACTCCTCAGGCACGTTTGACAGATTCACAGACTCCTCCTGTAACACAGAACGAGACACAAAAGAACAAGCAGACAACAAACAAGATGCATGACAGTGCTGGCTCCAATCCGCCACGGACCCCTGGCCCCACTCGATCCTGGGCTTGTGTCTCACCAGCCACGGATGTCCCAAGACGATTGGATGAAGTACAGATCTGGAGATGTAAAATGACAACTGTTCAGTGTGATTACTGGATGTGATGACGGTTAACAGCTCCGTGGCGTGTGTGATGGTGGGTAGTCTCTGTCCGTTAAGGGCGAGAACAGATATGGCATGTTCCAAGGGGCGAATGGGTATGTGCAGCCGCGTGGCCAGATCGTGGTCCATGATGCTACCCTCCGCCCCCGAGTTGACCAGAGCCTGGCAGATGTGATGCCCCGATACCCATTGCAGTCTCACCGGGAGGAGTGTCGCAGACGAGGATTTCTCCAGGGAAAGACCACCCGACAGTAACCTCGGTCCTACTGTCGGGCTCTGCCTTTTACGGGACATTCCTTTAGAAAGTGTCCAGCTCCACCACAGTATAAACACAGTCCCTTCTCCCTCCGGTGTGTCCTCTCCTCCCGGGAGAGCCGAGCTCTACCCACCTGCATGGGTTCATGATCGAACGGGGGACCGACCGTGTTACCTCCGCTGATTCCCACGTCATCCAGTTCTTCAACGCGAGCTACTGGCCTCTTACGTTCCTGTAAACGGCCATCCACTCGTAACGCGAGCTCAATAAGTCCATTGAGACTGGTGGGCAAATCCAACGGGTAGATCTCATGTTGAACACGGTTGGCCAACCCATGCAGGAACATATCCCACTGCGCCTCCTCGTTCCATTTGACTTCCGCCGCCAGGGTGCGGAACTCGATTGCGTAGTAAGAAACTGGTCGAATTCCCTGCCGCAGGTCCGCAAGCTTGTGAGCGGCCTCCCGTCCCGCCACCGAACGGTCGAACACCCGCCTCATCTCCTGTGACAGGGCGAGGAGCAGCACGGATGGTCGTTCTCCCACACCGCTGTTCCCCATAATGCCGCGAGTCCAGTCAATAGCGTTATGACCAATGCTACTTTAGACTCCTCAGAAGAGAATGTATTAGGTTGCAGAGAGAAATAAATAGAGCACTTCGTTAAAAAAGCTCTACAAGCATCTGGTTCTCCAGCATACCTCTCTGGTGCAGGAATACGTGGTTCTTGTTGACTGTTGATGTTGGCGGATGGGTGGGGAACAAACGGTGGAGCTGGCGCAGTGGGAGATGAGAGATGTAAAACCTGGGTAGAAAGCTCGGCCACCTGCGCCACCAACGCCTGAACGGCACGAGCAGTGCCATCACCTGCTCGTCCTGCTGATCCATCCGTTGAGCGCTCTTGCTCAAATACTCCTGAAGATCCGACGACCTTGCTGGATCCATTCTTGGTCAGTTCGTTCTGTCAGGAGATGAACACAGACAGAGGATCCAACTGCAAGTATAACAATATTTATTGACAGAATACGCTGTACAATAACTTCACTCCAAATGGACAGTCGATGCAGAGACTGAATAGTGCAGAGACGGTGGCATGCAGAGTGAGAAGAGCTGGGTGGCGCAGGGCTGCAACGGGTATCAGAGACCAGGGATAATCCAACCCAGAAAGCAGGGCACACCACGACAGTCCAGAAATACAGGAACCAGGAAGAGACAAACAGAGTGCACGAAACTGGGACAGCCTGCAACGAACTGACAAAGACGACATGTAGACACGCACATTTATAACAAGCACTAACAATACATGGCTGGCAACAGATCACAATCAGACCATAATGGGTGGTGCCCACACAATCATTCACTCACACACAACAAACACACAAGGGCGAGTAAGTGAATCCATGAACCGTGACAGCCTGTTATCATCATCATTATGACATTTGCGGTGTTTAACAACCGACCATTCAACAAGGTGAGTATTAATAAAAGTCTATGCCTTACTGTAAATCCAAACTACATTTGATACTATTAATAGTATCAAATAAAAGTTAACAATGTGTGTAAATTATTGTAGATTACTTTTAAAGTATTGTAAACATTTTTAAAAAGCATGAACATATTAAGACTTTTATGTAGCTTAAGTGTAATAAACAGTGTGTTAATGTAAACATCTGTATAGAATATTGTAATATTGTATGATAGTTGTTAATAATGTACAGTAATAAGCTAAATGCTGTTTCATGTGCATTTAACATAGAAACTATGTAAACATCATGGAATTAAGTTTACATCATAAGGAATTATGATTACAGATTATAGAAACATGAATATAAATGCCTTTAAATAACCTATAGGTAGAAAGGGGCCTTTTCATTTCAGAAAACCATCACGCCACTGATTTAGTGGTATATATCTGTCTGCAGGGTATTCTTCAGGTTTTCTATCAGAAATTGTATTTTTTTTATATAGTACCTAATTAATTAGGTTGTCTAGTATGATTCATGGAGAAACTAGACTGATTTAAACTACCTTGATTGCTTTGTCTGTTTTCATGGGTCAAACTACACTTCATTTTGCATAAAATAAATTAAGGCTTGTTTAAACAGATGACTCAGATGCATGAAGCAGACGCTCTCCATAAATCTCCATAACCAAAATGTTATGTAACATTCATTAAATCTCTAAATGACACAGAAGATATCTAAACAACCTTGTGTGTGTTTTTTCAAGGATAGAGCTATCTCTTTATCATGCTGCCCCCATAAGCCGAACATCACTTCCTGTTGCCCATGATGTGCTCACCATCACAGTCTGATGGATCTGCTGGGCCTCCAGAAGGTGGTAAAACACTGCAACTCCAGAAGGTGAGAAGCCCTTTGGGCTGCTGTTATCCACTAAAAGTGAATTCAGCTGAGTGGTGAGAGTGATATTTGAAATGCCTACAGTACATGTCAATTGATCACTCAATAGGTTGAAATGTACTGTACCATGAGAGAACTGGCATTGATTTTGTTGTTGTTGTTGTTTTTTTTATACAAACTTTCATGTTTTAAAGCTTTCATGTATCACAGCAGTTTGCATGGTTGGTGTATAAGCCAGACCAGACTGAACATAAACCAATATGTTGCCATACTAAAGTTGAAGGTGAAGAGTTGCAGACAAATTTCAGTAATTTCAATAGGAATTCACTAGACATGTGCCGATATTCGGTAATACGATATATATCACAATAATGAATATGCACAATATTGTTATCGCGGGCACTTCAAAATACAGTAAATAATTATTTTTTACAAATTATTCAACTTTTTATAATGTATTTTAAGAATACTTTCCCCATCACTCGTATAAAATGCCCAATACCGCTGTATGCTGTGTCAAAGGGACACGCGCACTCAGATGTAAACAAGCCCAAGGTGCATGAGAAGCACATGGCGGAACAAGTGAAGGAGATGCGTTGAACGAAAGTGCACGTTCACTCTCTGACAGCAGAGGGCGCTGATGGAACAGTTTTTTGTATTCGCAATACTTAATACTTAAAGACTTAAAGGTGCAATATGTAATATTTTCTGTCCGCTAGAGGCCTATTCAAAACAAAGGCGTAGCTTGATGACGCCAAATCTTGGGACATGTGGTCTTCACCTCACAGCCTGTGGAAAATAATCGGGATAGGACGAAATCGGGAAGAAATCATATTCATCGATGCGATTATTGACGTTACTGTAGTATGAAGCAGGGCCGAGTGTTGTGGGAGCTGAACAAGGCCGCTGGAGCGATTGCGCAACACACGCCGTGAGCAGTGGAACTTTTATTATGCTACAGTTGCCGGCGCTGCTTCCGCTTTTCCGGTCATGAGTAACACAACTCTGTTTATTATAATTTTTTGTGTATTGTTTTATGGTATTTAAACATTCAGAGTTATTTTTGTTATAAGAAGAGTTCTTAAACCTGTTATTCTATGACAACACTTTTTTTTGGCAACTTATTTCAATATCGTGATAATACCGTATACCGTGATAGAAGCTTCAGCAATTATCACAACATGAAAATTTGATACCGTCACATGCCTAGAATCCACATGATTGGGAGTTTTATATGAGGGTTAAACATTTCCCAGTGCAGATTTCTAAACAAGTTCGAGTTGGTCATGTGACCAACAGAAAGCAGCTTGTTGGTTTTGAAGGGGACTTCTGTGTGAGCTGTGCTTCATAAATCACTACACTGTTGATAATAGACAATGGATTACGTTGTTCGAAGCCTGAGTCTGAGCAAGAGTGATCCAGAGGTGGAGACGCTGCATCAAGGTCCCACCCACAACTCCTTCTACAGCAGACTCAGTCGCAAGAATTACCTAAAGTGACAGAAACCAACCTTGGAAAAAAATAATTTGAAATGTAATTTAAATTTTTTTGTTTGGCTCACGTTGTGGAATACACGACACCAACGTACAGTAACACTCTGTTTATCATAAAATTGTTCTAAAATTGATTCCAGCGATATCATTCCTCTGTGTCGTTATCTTTATAGCTGTGCTGTTGACTCTGCTATTCTTTTATATGTCAAATTAACTTTAAAACTCTATCTTTATCATTGTACACTGCGTTCCAAATTATTATGCAAGAGACAAATCAGTAAGATTTCTGTACAATAAACATTCAGATTTTAGTTTTTCTAAGAAAATGTTTGTTTGTTTATTTATCCATGTCTTTTTAGATAACTGGTATCAATCTCAGACAAAATAATTTGCCAGATCTATGGAAACCCTACTTAGAGGTTGTTCCACATTATTAAGCAAGTCACAGTTCTCATGCAATATGGGGAGGAAGAAAGATCTTTCTGAAGATGAAAAGCATGAAATGGTGCAATGTTGTGCAAAATGCATGAAAACAACTAATATTGTGTGGAACTGAATGGAGATTATTGAATTATCGTAAGATTTGTGAGTGATTTAGAGCACAGCAGAACTCGGTCAGATAAAGGCTTATTGAGGAAAGTTCCTGTCAAAAACATTAATTGTATTAAAAGGGCAGCTATAAAAAAAAGCCAGTGTTGAGCAGCAAACAGGTATTTGAAGCTGCTGGTGCCTCTGGAGTCTCAAGAAGCTCTCCATGCTGGCTGGCAGTTGTGCGTAAAGATGCATTTCAGCCACTCCAAACCAAACCTCACAAAGAGAAACATTTACAGTGGGTTTAGAAATACATGAAGACTCATTTTTAAATAGTTTTATTCACTGACTAATGCCGTACTACAATGGATGGTCTAAATGGATGGATTTCTGGATGGTTGGTGAATGGCCACCACGTTCCAACGAGACTGCGACGTCAGCAAGGAGCTGGTGTGGTGATGATTTGGGCTGGAATACTGGGAAGTGAGATGGAGGGTATTAAAATGACTTTTGCAAGATATGTGGAGTTCATAACTGTCCATTTTCAGCTATGGTATAAAAAGGAGGATAGTGCATAGTACAATGCACTATTGTACAATGCACTATGCACTATCCACTATCCCATGCTGCAAAAAAACACCACAGCAATAAAAAATTGCTTGAAAATATATTTCTACACCCACTGTAAATGTTTCTCTTTGTGAGGTTTGATTAGTGGTGTCTAAAATGCATCTTTACGCACAACTGCCAGCCTGCATGGTGAGGTTCTCAAGACTCCAGAGACACCAGCAGCTTCAAATACCTGTTTGCTGCTCAACACTGGCTTTTTTTATAGCTGCCCTTTTAATACANTTTATAAAAAAAACAACTTTATTTAAAAACATGCTATGATCTGCGCTGTGTATGAATATTTATCCACTTTTTCATGAGAAATGCTGTCCAAATGTCCTGTTTGTCATGATGACGTCTAAAGTCCCCGCCAAAAGAAGTAGTCCCTTTTAGCAACTTGTTAGCAACCGCCGTTTTTAAGACACAATAAAGGTTTTAAAAAAATCACAAGCGGGTTATAACTGGTGTGTTTTATGTCATAGATCAAAACATGAAAATATTTAGAGGCTTTGTTAACCACAGATCTTATTTCAGGCAATTTAGCAAAAACCCATTCAAAAAAACAAACAAACATTTTCTTAGAAAAACTAAAATCTGAATGTTTATTGTACTGAAATCTTACTGATATGTCAATTGCATAATAATTTGGAACGCAGTGTAGTTATTGTCCTTTGTGTGAACGGGCCTTAACAGTCTTAGATGATGTGATCGTAACTGACTTTGTTTAGCATAAAAATGTGTTAAGCTGCGTTCACACTGCCAGTGACTTTGTTGCCACATGTTGCCAGTGGCTGGTGATAGAGTACCTCAGAGATGACGTGTTTTTGTATCTAAAACCCGGAAGTGAGTTAGCATTTTAGGACTTCCGGTTCCTTCGCCCTAAAGTCTATGGGTTTTTTGAATGGGTTTTTGCTAAATCGCCTGAAATAAGATCTGTGGTTAACAAAGCCTCTAAATATTTTCATGTTTTGATCTATGACATAAAACACACCAGTTATAACCCGCTTGTGATTTTTTTAAAACCTTTATTGTGTCTTAAAAACGGCGGTTGCTAACAAGTTGCTAAAAGGGACTACTTCTTTTGGCGGGGACTTTAGACGTCATCATGACAAACAGGACATTTGGACAGCATTTCTCATGAAAAAGTGGATAAATATTCATACACAGCGCAGATCATAGCATGTTTTTAAATAAAGTTGTTTTTTTTATAAAGTTTTAGGAAGCTTGGTGGTGGTGACGTTGATCCACGACCATGGTGTGCTGTAGTCCGTTTATAGCCTACTGTTAGCTTTGTATATCTGACGACTTTATTTAGGCTTCAAAATGTATAAATGAAACAGATGAAAAGATTATCTTGATATACAAAACGTGTAAGTGTCATAACCCTTTATTAAACACACAGCTTATTTTTTTTGCGATTTTCCAAAAGTCTATGGGAAAAATGCATATGCTTTTGATTGAGGGAACCGGTGCGCCGCTAACTTCCTGGTTAGCCTACAAAAACACGTCATCTCTGAGGTACTCTATTGGGTTGGTAGTGGGCGTTCCCACTTCTGGTTGCCTAGTAAGATTTGTAAATGACTTTAACGGATGTTAACAAATTAGTTTTCTTGCCACTAAAAAGAAACATTTTGGAGGTAAAATACTAAATGGTATTAGTACATAAAATGCTTAATATTAAAGATGAACAAGAATCAGCGAGTGCTCCTTGTCATTGCGGCTATTTATTTGTGGCAAAAGCACAAGCGTTGATCTATCTGAGTTCACAAAACCATTCAGAATCGGAGTCAGCACGCCGAGTACTACATCACTGTCACTCGTGTTGCCGAAAACTACCAGCTTACCATTGAAATGAATGTCGCTAGTGTGAACAGTGCTTTAATTGGACTACAATTGTCCTTAGCATTGTTTGCTTGCTCCGAAAAACAGAGGTGGTGCACAACATGTATTAAGTTAGATATATCTTCAGCAAGACACAATACTAACCTGACATTTTGTTCTTCAATGCACAATATGTTTGGAGGTTTAGGAGTGTATTTTTTGACTATACGTGTCAGTGGTGCCAGGTGAAGAAGTGAGTTCAGATGGTTCAGAACAGGATGACTGAAGGCTGCAGTAATAGAGGAGCAAAATACCCAGAGGCAAGATGGGCTTTGGGGGCGCAAGTTCACCAGAGCTGAAAAATCATACTGCCTTGGGGCTGGTCTGACAGTATCAGAGGATTAGCATGTGTCAGTTTGCATCTAACACATACTTATAATGAGGACATACATACTCAGTCTATTATTAAACCCATTAACTCTCTCAGTAAGATGAACTTGTGTGATTCACTATGAATGAAATATAAATCGTTGTCTGATCATACTGTAGGTACAGAAATTGGAAGTTTCAAGCCATATGATATCAAACAGGCCAATTAGATATTTAAATGAAATCACTAAAATATTATAGTGTAAATTATATGATCCTTTCATGTTGACATTGACTCAATGATGGTGTTAAAAGAAAAATTTTCAGCATAAGAAGCAGGCAAAAAATGCTGAATTTTGGGTGAGATATTATGCAAGAGACCCTGTCAATAATTAATGTGTTACTTCACGTGGCATATGAAATATTCATTGATTGATCATGAGGTTGTGAGGCGGAGATGGCCTGTTTGTGACAAAGCAATCAGGCAGGAAACACATCTCTCTTTCACAGAGGAAGATAAACACAACAACAAAATGCCAAGTGCTCCTTTCTACATAGTGCTTTCACATCTCACAAGGTTCATAACAGTGTTGTTAACTAAAACTGTTTAAAAAACATTTTTGGTAACTGAAATAAAGCTAAAATAAAGCTAAAATAAAATGTATTAGATGAAAAACTTATAATCGGACTTAAAAACTTAGCAACTACCTAAAATAAAATGTTTAAGTACTAAAATGAAAACTGAAATAAAAAGAAATGAAATCTATCTATCTATCTATCTATCTATCTATCTATCTATCTATCTATCTATCTATCTATCTATCTATCTATCTATCTATCTATCTATCTATCTATCCTGATAAAAATGACAAAAGCACATAAGAAAATTACTAAAATTAAAATAAAAGCTGAAATAGACCTATATAAAAAAATCTAATTCAAAATTTTATAAATACTATAATAGCATAAATAATACTATAATATATATTTTTTGCTTGTTTCCCAAGGAGGTGTATAATGTTCAGAAAAAGCTGTTAATCAGCAACTGCTAGTTGGTCAGTCAGAGCACGACCCCCCTCAAAGTATGTGAAATGCATCCTGCAATCTTTGCTGTTTTTGTCTCTTTAGCTGTAAATCTTTAAGTGGAACAAATTACTGCTTAGTTTACATTTAAGTGCTGTGCTGAAATAATTGCTTTTCCATATGCCCCACAATCCACATGACAACACGAGACGTGTCAGTGTTGAGAATCTACAGTAAGTCAGATCTTGCAGCAACATCAAATATCTTAGATTGCTCCCACAGCAATCAGATTATGAGATATCTGACATCCTGAAAGCCCATTGGCAGGGCTTTGCTGATGCTATTCCTTTATTTGATTGTTTGGCCAGTAACTATATTCCCTTGGTAACATATTGGTTCACTTTCATCATTAAATAGATTCTGCAGAGGAAATTAGTCAGTTTCCCATGAGAAAAGCTGTAATTTTGAATGGATTCAAACGGTGCAATCTGTTAAAGCTAAATAAACATTTTTATGTAATATTTAATTTTGTTTTTATAGCACAGTGAACTCACACAAGAAAAAATAATGGGATGTTTTACTATTTAATTTTCATAAAATTGTATTTATACAAATACTTATGAACTTTTTATTGTGTAGCATGCAATGCTCTGTTGAAAAGGAGGTAGAGAGGGACCAGCCAACTATAAAATATGCAAAAGGCCTATGTGGGTGTGTCATTGTGTCAGTGCTGATATTTCATTGTGCCTGATGTCAGCTTAGTGTGATTAGAGATGCAGCTGCAGCTGATGTGTCTGACATTAATAATAGGATGGATTATGTACATGACATTTGCCATTTTCTGATTAGCATTTAACAAATTGTCAATGGGCAATTCTTAAAGTTGGAATGAAACTGATAGTTTTTTTTCCCTATTGTAATGTATATCTGAGTGAAGCGGCTTCATGGAATGAAAAAAATGCAGGGCAGGATTTGATTTTTTCCTGCGGGAATTAATTGGATCATAGGAAGTTGAGCGTTGCTAACTAAATTGAGGCAGATTTGAATGCCAGCTTGGCCCTGTCCCAATTGGCACCCTAAACACTCGGCGCATTGAGGGTGCATATCGGCTGCAAATGGGACACCCTAAGGTCTCGTGGACTTCACGATCACATGGCTGCCATTGTAAGTAACAAGACTGTAAGTGCATATGAAGTGTGCCTTTTGGGACAGGGCTTTTGCAGTCAGTTGTGGCAGATATTTAGTCCCACCCTCCTCTGAGACATACATGAAGAGAACAAACGTCATTTGGAGGGCAGGGGTATTTCCTCTGAGGAGGCAGTGTCTCCTTAAAAAACTGGATGAGAGAAGAATTGATATTACAAAAAATAAAACAACGCAAATATTACAAAAGGTGACATTAAAAAGTGTAAAAGTTTACTTTTTTTCATGTCAAAAATAGTAGCTATCTGTTCTGCTGTTTGGCTATTTCTGTTATTTCCATTTTTAGACACAAAGACGAGTTCTGTGTGAAAACGCCCTAATGCGTTCAGTTGGTGGTAACTGAGAATAAAGGGGGGAAAGTCACATGAGAGGAGACAATGCCTCTATCGGGCTTTGATTGGATATGATTGGTTCACGTGATAAATTCCGTTTTGGTGCACATCGCCTAAGTGAAGACAATGATGCCTTTAATTGGAAGACTAATTAAAAAGTAAGTAAACAACTCAGCCATTTCACTGCTTTATGTCATGTCAAAATCAAAATTAAAATGGTCTGAAAACATGATGACTGTGGAGGTTTTTAGTGAGCAATCAGCTTGGGGAAATTAAAGGTACATCTTCATGTCTCTGAACAGAGTGTACAAGCTTGATGACTGCTGAAAATAAGTTGACTATTAAAAAGAAAAGCTGAACATTAGTTCACAAAAAAAAAAAAATCTTTAAATTGTTACTATACCTTTAGTTAATTTTGGAATAAATGTAAAAATGCGTAAAAACACTAACTTGATGAAATTTATATTATATTTGGTCTTTCTTTTTTATGTAATGTTTATTTGCGCCGCGGTGATGCAAACAGCCTTCGAATGTGACATTCAAAGAAGTAACAGATATAAATTTACATTTGATATACAGTATATAAAAATTACAGGGACATATGAATTAAATAATAATATGCATGGATAAATCATTTATAATAAGCACTGGAACATTTTGTAAAGAAAAATAAGAATTTTGATTTCATGGTGACTTTAAACAATTACAATGAGTAGGTATCATATTGGTTATCAGTGGGTATTAGAGATTTTATTTTAGGTATACTGGTTTGGTCCGGTATTGGATATTTAACTTTACATGCTAATTTTCTCTATTTTTACATTTAGATTACATTTGCCGACATTTAACGCTCACTTAAAGTTAATCTTTAAAACCACTGATCATTTCATAACATGTTTAAATGTATCTTTGCGAATCTCAAAATGAACACTCATTTTCAAACTCTACATTATAATGTGATGCTTAAATTTCACTTGAGAATTTAAAATGTTATTCTTTGTGTTTTGTTTCATAGTGATTTATTTTAGGCAAAGTAATATAAAAAGTCTACATTTCAAAATTGGCCATAGTGTGAAAATAATTTTAAAGTATTGTCAGTATTGGCCAGAAAGGTTAAATGGATAGTTCACCCAAAAATGAAAATTTTATGTTTATCTGCTTACCCCCAGGGCATCCAAGTAGGTGACTTTGTTTCTTCAGTAGAACACAAATTATGATTTTTAACTCGAACCGTTGCCATCTGTCAGTCTTATAATGCTTGTCAATGGTTACACAATTTATAAGAGTCAATAAACGTGCACAGACAAATCCAAATTAAACCCTGCGGCTCGTGACGACACATTGATGTCCTAAGACACGAAACGATCGGTTTGTGCGAGAAAACGAACAGTATTTCTGTTAGCAGTGATGTCACTGCTGTTGTCAGAGCGCGATCAGACCTCACTAAGCGAGTGCTGAACGCAGTTGGACATAGTGGTGTATTAGAGGTAAAAAATAAAATAAATACTGTTCGTTTTCTCGCACAAACCGATCGTTTCGTGTCTTAGGACATCAATATGTCGTCACGAGACGCAGGGTTTAATTTGGATTCCTCGGTGCATGTTTACTGACTCTTATAAATTGTGTTACCATTGATAGGCATTATAAGACTGACAGACGGCAGCGGTTGCAGTTAAAAATCATCATTTGTGTTCTACTGAAGAAACAAAGTCACCTACTTGGATGCCCTGGGGTTAAGCAGATAAACATCAAATTTTCATTTTTGGGTGAACAATCCCTTTAATATTAGTGCATCCCTACAAAATACCATAAACCCAACCTTGTGTACAAATTCGGTCCTCCATGATGTACCTGCATCTGTTTACACAACAACTAGAGAGATTACTGCTACTGTACACTCTCTTCTGCAAAAAACAAAAACAAAACTGTAATTAAGTGTAAATGGATTGGTTCTT
Source organism: Anabarilius grahami (assembly GCA_003731715.1). Lineage (NCBI taxonomy): Eukaryota > Metazoa > Chordata > Actinopteri > Cypriniformes > Xenocyprididae > Anabarilius > Anabarilius grahami. Next base: position 2,100,234 of record RJVU01019258.1, read on the forward strand.
CTGAGGCAGTGAGTGACAGAGAAGCCTTACAGGAAGGCAGAATGACAGTCAAGTAAACTGTGATTTGTTCTTTATAGGAGCTCTTATGGTGAATATACAGCTTACATTCCTTATATCATGTTATGTGACTGTCAATTTAATAAAGCATCCATAAACAACACGAATAAGAAGACAGCTACACGTCGATGTCCTCTGTTTAACATGAGATCCGTTGCAGAGGGTGCTAAATCTTCATGCAGCAGAAATGGAAACTGACAGATTTTCTGTGATAAATTCCCATTTTAACATATTCTCAGCACATATTGTGTATATATAGAAGGAGGGAAGATCATGTGGTCTGATGGATTGTGGGTTGCAACACTCTTCATTTCCCAATCATCCCTTTAGCTATCCATTAGTATCTAATGTTTTCCATTTAAATGTATGTGTTACTGAGAGTCTATATGGAAGTGTGCGTGAGTGTGTTTGTGTGTGTGTGTGTGTGTGTGTGTGTGTGTGTGGCTGCCGTGGCCTCATGGCCGGTCTGTCTTTGGGTGATAAGAATCGCTCCATGATCCAAAGCTTAATTGCTCATGACGAGCAAGGGTGGAGATGATTATGGCTCTTTCACATGCCAGCTGCCACGTGGTGAGGCCGCAAAGCTTGTTTTTTCACTCTCTAATCGTAGGAAACAACTGCAGCCTATTGATTTACAATTAGCCTCTGCTCTCAGCTCACACACGCTTCTCTGATGCTCAAGGATGAGAGAGACGAAGAGCACAGATGAAATCAAAACAAAAACAAACCAACTTTATTTAGCATGTTCACTCCTGCTGTTAGGATTTGCTTCATGTATTGTGAATGATTGCAACGCATAAATGGTGTCTATCTATCTGTTAATTTCCTTAATTTTACATTTATATGACCTTCGTCATCTGATGCTTAAAGTTAATCTTTAAACATTAACAATTCAATATATATTTTTAACAAATCTCAAAATAAGAAATGTTGGTCACACTTTATATTAGGTGGCCTTAACTACTATGCACTTACATCAAAAAATAAGTACTTATTGTGTCCATATTGTACTTCAAACCACTTGTGCTGCTATTGAGGTGGGATACATGTAAGTTTAGGCACAGGTTTGGTGGTATGGGTAGGTTTAAGGGTGGGTTAAGGTGTATGGGAAAGGTCAACAGTTTAATTATAGATGTAATTACAAAAAAAATTACATATGAACTGTAATTAAATAAATTTTTTATATAAGTACAATTTAAAACATGTGTGGCGAGGGGGGGCGTGGTTTAGCGGAGCCTGCAGCGGGGGAGAGCGTCAGGAGACGCGTGGTGAGTGAGCGGGTTGAATGCAGATCACGAACACCTGTTTCTCGTTCCAGTAATTGGCGTGGAGACAGGTTAAAACGCCCGGAGAAGCAGGAGCGTGGAGAGAGAGAGTGACTGCTGCTTGAGCTGGCTGGGACACGACGGCTATTGGAGTGAAGCCCTTGTGGATTGTGTATGCTGTATCTGGAGTGAAGCCCTTGTGGATTGTGTATGCCGTGTCTGGAGTGAAGCCCTTGTGGATTATTTGTTTTGTTGTTGTGCGTTGCACAGCCTTTCTGTTGGACCTTCTCATTTACGAAATAAAAGCTCAAACAGCAGTCAAAGTCGACCCCTGTCCTCTTCCTTCCTAATCATTA
>RJVU01019258.1:2105409-2129880 GCA_003731715.1 Anabarilius grahami
TGGCTCCCCGGCCTGAGTCGGGCGGTGGGGGTATGTGGCGAGGGGGGCATGGTTTAGCGGAGCCTGCAGCGGGGGAGAGCGTCAGGAGACGCGTGGTGAGTAAGCGGGTTGAATGCAGATCACGAACACCTGTTTCTCGTTCCAGTAATTGGCGTGGAGACAGGTTAAAATGCCCGGAGAAGCAGGAGCGTGGGGAGAGAGAGTGACTGCTGCTTGAGCTGGCTGGGACACGACAGCTATTGGAGTGAAGCCCTTGTGGATTGTGTATGCTGTATCTGGAGTGAAGCCCTTGTGGATTGTGTATGCCGTGTCTGGAGTGAAGCCCTTGTGGATTATTTGTTTTGTTGTTGTGCGTTGCACAGCCTTTCTGTTGGACCTTCTCATTTACGAAATAAAAGCTCAAACAGCAGTCAAAGTCGACCCCTGTCCTCTTCCTTCCTAATCATTATTGAACCTCGCTACAACATGTTTTCATACAATAAGTGCATTGCATCAAATGATTAATGTAAATTTAAGTAGATAGTGGTTAAAGGGTTAGTTCACCCAAAAATGAAAATTCGTTCATCTTCAGAACACAAATTAAGATATTTTTGATGAAATCTGATGGCTCAGTGAGGCCTCAATTGACAGCAAGATCATTAACACTTTCAAATGCCCAGAAAGCTACTAAAGACATATTTAAAACAGTTCCTGTGACTACAGTGGTTTAACCTTAATGTTATGAAGCGAAGAGAATACTTTTTGTGCGCCAAAAAAACAAAATAACAACTTTATTCAACAATATCTAGTGATGGGCGATTTCAAAACACTGCATAATGAAGCTTTGAAGCTTTACAAATCTTTTGTTTCGAATCAGTGGTTCGGAGCGTGTATCAAACTGCCAAAGTCACGTGATTTCAGTAAACAAGGCTTCGTTACATCATAAGTGTTTCGAAACGTTTAAAAATGTCAATAATTCACGTTACTTTGGCAGTTTGATACACGCTCCGAACCACTGATTTGAAACAAAAGATTAATAAAGCTTCTAAGCTTCATGAAGCAGTGTTTTGAAATTAGTTTTTGTTTTATTTATTTAGACAAAATAGTATAGAATTTTAATATCAGTCATTTATTGGTTAACAGCCATAACATAAAAATCATTATCGACTTACTGTACTGACCAGAGTTTAAATATTGGAGCATCCCTACTCTGAATATCTGTGTGAACGTGGCCTTATTGTGGTGGGAGGGGGAAGGGGTGGTTAACTTTAACTATACAGTACAATAATGTTGAAGAGTTTGATCTTGCAAAAATATTTGAAAGATATTGGAAATGTCATATGCTTGACTGAAATTTACCATGCAGTATTCTTCTAGCACAGAAAAGCAGCTTTGCAGCTCAACGCTCTCATGAGTTCCAGAGAATTTCTCCTGGAAATGCATTGAGAATGGCCATGCATCTTAGATGACATCTTTATTTTCTTTTCACCGAATGTTCTGGAAAACACACTTATTTCCTTTCCACTCGTGGGTGTCTTTTTCTCCAAAAGCCTGCACTTGTAACAGTTTGCTGGGAAAGATTAGTGTTATCGTTCTTGTAATGCGTGGCCGTCACATCGGCCGATAGGTATCGCCCTGTACTGTCTGTGGCTCGGGGTGTGTTGCTGCATTGATTTCCTCTGGAGTGCTTGGCCTGGCTCCTTCCTCCCTTTTTTTTCTCAGCCAGTCAGAGAGACTCAACACACACTTCCCCTCTTGCTTGATGTTAATCTTCTTAATTGAGTATGTGAGCCAGCCTCTGAGAGACTGAGATAGGGGGAAAGAGGCAGGGAGGGATGCGGGAATTGATTATGTGTGGTGATGCTTTCTCACAGCGGGATGTCTACCTATTTGAGGCGTATCCCTGACTTCTGTGGTCTTTTGAACTACTTTGTGGACATTTCAAGTAAAAAAAACAGAAGGTTTCTTGGAAATATGGAGCTGATTTTTGGCCAAGCTGCATTAAGATGATTTATGTTTTGATTTACTTGAATAACTCTCACTTTGACTATATAAATTGTCTGACTGACCTATGTAACCCCTGGATGATCTAATAATTCTACCACCATTATGTTAGCAGCTCTGTTGCTTCATTTAATCAATACTGCTCTCTTGGCCTCATGAATAAAGGGTCTCATCCCTCCTCAGCCCCTGGAGAGGCATCTGTCTTCCATTTGATGAATCGAAAAGCTTCATTAATAGGTCTGTAAGAAGAATGTGTTTCGGGGGTTGGCTGAACTGCCTGTCACTCAGAAGGTCTTCCTGCGGCCCCTCCACTCTTTTTGTGGCAATGGCCCCCGATGGGAAGGCCACTCACAGCTTAAGTGAAGACTGAGCAGACTGTTTAATTACAGGCCATCTCTCCTTCACTGCAATCACATCTCTGGGAAAGAAATAAGCAGTGAAAGCAAAGAAACATATATATATATATATATATATACATTTTCAGTTTAATTATATTTAAAGTTCAGGGAAATCTTAAAATAGAGGAAGACAATTACATTGTAGCTAAAGATGCTAGCTAGCTAAGTAAGTACTCCATAGAAAAAATAGCTTGGATTTCAAATGAATATTATATAAATTGACATATTTTGGTATTGTTGCAGTGTTTATGTTAGGCCAATTGTTTTCTGTGTTGTGGTAATGGACGTTTTTTTTTTTTTAAAGGTGCAGTCTGTAAGTATTGCCTCTGCAATTGCAGTTATTTGCGGAATTATTATTTTTACGTGGGTTGTGCATCGGCACGGCTCCTCAGCGCGGATGAATCTAATGTTTGCTGTCAGTCACCACATCGGTGTGGATACTGTACTTCAGAATCACAGATTCTACGTATTGGAAGTATGACCAAAATAAGAATTTTCACCGGAAAATGTCATCTGGACAAGTAAGTAACAAATCTGTCAAAAAAGCATAAATAGCGCTACCAATGGTGATGAAATCTAACGATTGCTTATCTCGGATCCGTCAAACTGTCTAAATGATTATTATTGTTATACTTTGTTCTCAAATTGTTAATGTTAACAACATCAGCATTGCATGACTGTGTATTCAGTGTGTATTAGTGTTACCTGTAGATTTCAATTTCTGTAGCCACTCCACAGTCCAAAGTCTTTTGCTTTTGACTACTGGTTAATCTCCAGTTGTCACTGATGATTGTCATTTGGACCTTTCTGGATTACAATCTGCCGTCAAAATGATTAATTTAATTATTCCTGCTGCTGTGAGAAAAGGCTATAAATGATCTGCTACCAGCAGCATCCTCACATGCCTTATAGCCTACTAGCTGGGACTCCTTCATGTAAACAGACATGATGTGATGACGCAAAGAAGAACGGCTACTTGCTCGAATTTCCCTCGGAAACCCACCAGTACCGATTTTATTATAAAACATTACAAAGCTTACCATTGTGAATCGGGCTAAGGTAAGGAGATAGTTTTGAACAATGGCTGGTTATGTACTTGCTCAAAAATATTTTAACCAAAAAAAGTTAAGGACAGCAGCTAATCTGCAAAATAAAATGCTTTATATTTTCCCTTACGTATGCTTGTACACATTCTCTCAGTGGAGATATAGATAGCACACAGGGACCAAAGCTCAAATATCTGTAGCCTTCAAATCCCAAATCATTAGCTGTGTTGTGACAGTTCTGAAGTTGGATAAAAGGTTCCAGAAGTTCCACACACTGTCTGTTCCGGTAAATGTTCTCTCACGTTAACGCCATGTCATATGGAATGTGTGTCCACTGACACAGATTCTGTCCTGTGGAAATAAAATCTTCTCGCATGCTCATCTGCAGAGCGTTGGAGGTTTGAAATATTATAGCAAGGTCATCAGTACATCGCCCACTTCGGGTGTGTGTGACTCCGGCTGCAAACGGCAGCCCAAGGTCGAACTCTTAACTGTCATACCTCACTGTCAACACTGCGTATTATACCCAGGGACTGACCCCCCCAGAGAAAAAGAGAGAGAGAGAGAGATGGGAGGAAAATAGAAATGTCTAATCGAAGAAGGTCAGAGCTGTCAGCAAATGGAGTCTCTGCTGGCTGTCATGTCGGCTGCATTCTGTTTGGGAGATGAATGGGAGTGATGGGCACTGTCACTGATAAACTGCTTGCGGGCCGACCGTATGTTATAAATAGTCCCTGTTCATGAAGTTTGTGTAAAATTCACTTTAATGGCAAAGCAAATGACCTATTAATTGTCATTAAAGTGAACTTACTGAACTTAAACATATGAGCTTGATAAAAATGCTCATTTTAGAAGAAAATTTCAGACGGCACTTAGAGGCTTTTGCATCTGAACTCTTCATATGTACTCTATTGCAGTGGAGTTCATGGAGCACACAATTCAGTTCATGGAGCTCTTTTCTAACAAGCTGATGATCTGAATCAGGTGTGTTAAAGAAGACATCCAAAATGTGCAGAGCTTTGGGTCCCCAGGACTGGAGTTGAGAACCACTGCTCTGCTCTAGTTTGGGGTAAGATTTTTTATGTTTTTGAAAGTCTCTTGTGCTCACCAAGGCTGCATTTATTTGAACAAAAATACAGTAAAAACAGTAAAATTGGGAAATATTCTTACATTTTAAAAGGTTTTCTATTTGAATATGTTTTAAAATGTAATTTATTCCTGTGATGGCAAAGCTGAATTTTCAGCATCATTACTCCAGTCTTCAGTGTAACATGATATTTAAGAAATCATTCTAATATAATGACTTGCTGCTCTAGAAACATTTCTTATTATTATCAATGTTGAAAACACTTGTGCTGCATGTTTTGCACATTTTTGTTTAGCATTCTTTGATAAACAGAAATTGCAAAAGAACAGCATTTACAGTATATGAAAAAAGTTAAAATAAATTCATATATATATATATATATATATACACTCAACTAAAGGATTATTAGGAACACCTGTTCAATTTCTCTTTAATGCAATTATCTAATAAACCAATCACATGGCAGTTGCTTCAATGCATTTAGGGGTGTGGTCCTGGTCAAGACAATCTCCTGAACTCCAAACTGAATGTCAGAATGGGAAAGAAAGGTGATTTAAGCAATTTTGAGCGTGGCATGGTTGTTGGTGCCAGACGGGCCGGTCTGAGTATTTCACAATCTGCTAAGTTACTGGGATTTTCACGCACAACCATTTCTAGGGTTTACAAAGAATGGTGTGAAAAGGGAAAAACATCCAGTATACAGCAGTCCTGTGTGCTAAAATGCCTTGTTGATGCTAGAGGTCAGAGGAGAATGGGCCGACTGATTCAAGCTGATAGAAGAGCAACTTTGACTGAAATAACCACTCGTTACAACCGAGGTATACAGCAAAGCATTTGTGAAGCCACAACACGCACAACCTTGAGGCGGATGGGCTACAACAGCAGAAGACCCCACCAGGTACCACTCATCTCCACTACAAATAGGAAAAAAAGGCTACAATTTGCACAAGCTCACCAAAATTGGACAGTTGAAGACTGGAAAAATGTTGCCTGGTCTGATGAGTCTCGATTTCTGTTGAGACATTCAGATGGTAGAGTCAGAATTTGGCGTAAACAGAATGAGAACATGGATCCATCATGCCTTGTTACCACTGTGCAGGCTGGTGGTGGTGGTGTAATGGTGTGGGGGATGTTTTCTTGGCACACTTTAGGCCCCTTAGTGCCAATTGGGCATCGTTTAAATGCCACGGCCTACCTGAGCATTGTTTCTGACCATGTCCATCCCTTTATGACCACCATGTACCCATCCTCTGATGGCTACTTCCAGCAGGATAATGCACCATGTCACAAAGCTCGAATCATTTCAAATTGGTTTCTTGAACATGACAATGAGTTCACTGTACTAAAATGGCCCCCACAGTCACCAGATCTCAACCCAATAGAGCATCTTTGGGATGTGGTGGAACGGGAGCTTCGTGCCCTGGATGTGCATCCCACAAATTTCCATCAACTGCAAGATGCTATCCTATCAATATGGGCCAACATTTCTAAAGAATGCTTTCAGCACCTTGTTGAATCAATGCCACGTAGAATTAAGGCAGTTCTGAAGGCGAAAGGGGGTCAAACACAGTATTAGTATGGTGTTCCTAAAAATCCTTTAGGTGAGTGTATATATATATTTATATATATATAAAGCCTTGCTGAATAAAAGTATTATTCCTTTAAAAGAGATAGAGAAGTGTATATGGGTAGTTGAAACATAACTGAATACTTTTCAAGATTTTAGGGTAAAATTTAAATAAATAATACATTTATAAAAAAGGAAAATAATATGTGCTGCTTGATATTTTTGTGAAAAACTGCGATACATTATCATTGAAAAGATTTTATACTTTTATTTAGCAAGGATGCATTAAATTGATCAAAAGTGACAGTAAAGACATTTATAATGTTACAAAAGTTTCAAATAAATGCTGTTTTTTCCAAGAATCCCGGAAAACAATGTAACGGTTTTCACAAAAAATAAGCATCAAAAACAGTTTTTCAACATTGATAATAATAAGAAATGTTTATTGAGCAGCAAATCATTATATTAGAATGATTTATGAAGGATCATGTGACACTGAAGACTGGTGTAATAATGCAAAAAATTCAGCTTTGCTGTCACAGGAATAAATTACATTTTTAAATATACACTGCTCAAAAAAAATTAAAGGAACACTTTTTAATCAGGAGAATAGCATCAAGTCAGTTAAACTCCTGGGATATTGATCTGGTCAGTTAAGTAGCAGAGGGGGTTGTTAATCAGTTTCAGCTGCTTTGGTGTTAATGAAATAAACAACAGGTGCACTTGATGGGCAACAATGAGACGACCCCCAAAACAGGAATGGTTTTACAGGTGGAGGCCACTGACATTTTTTTCCCTTCTCATCTTTTCTGACTGTTTTTCACTAGTTTTGCATTTGGCTAGGGTCAGTGTCACTACTGGTAGCATGAGGGGATACCTGGACCCTACAGAGGTTGCAGTGGCAGTCCAACTCCTCCAGGATGGCACATCAATACGTGCCATTGCCAGAAGGTTTGCTGTGTCTCCAAGCACAGTCTCAAGAGCATGGAAGAGATTCCAGTAGACAGGCAGTTACTCAAGGAGAGCTGGACAGGGCCACAGAAGGTCCTTAACCCATCAGCAGGACCGGTATCTGCTCCTTTGTGCAAGGAGGAACAGGATAAGCACTGCCAGAGCCCTACAAAAAATGACCTCCAGCAGGCCACTGGTGTGAATGTCTCTAACCAAACAATCAGAAACAGACTTCATGAGGGTGGCCTGAGGGGCCAACGTCCTCTAGTGGGCCCTGTGCTCGGCACCGCGGAGCTCGATTGGCATTTGCCACTGAACACCAGAATTGGCAGGTCCGCCACTGGCGCCCTGTGCTTTTTACAGATGAGAGCAGGTTCACCCTGAGTATGTGACAGACGTGAAAGGGTCTGGAGAAGCCGTGGAGAATGTTATGCTGCCTGTAACATTGTTCAGCATGACCGCCTCATGTGGCGAGAGTATGCAGGCAGTTCCTGGAGGATGAAGGAATTGATACCATTGAATGGCCCCCATGCTCACCTTACCTAAATCCAAGAACACCTCTGGGACATTATGTTTCAGTCCATCCAACGCCGCTAGGTTGCACCTCAAACAGTCCAGGAGCTCAGTGATGCCCTGGTCCAGATCTGGGAGGAAATATCCCAGGACACCATTCGTCGTCTCATTAGGAGCATGCCCTGACGTTGTCAGGCATGCATACAAGCACGTGGGGGCCATACAAACTACTGAGTACCATTTTGAGTTGCTGCAATGAAATTTCAGCAAAATGGACTAGCCTGCTGCATAATTTTTTCACTTTGATTTTCGGGGTGTCCTCTGTAGGTTGATAATTTTCATTTCCATCAAACGATTTGGTATCCTTTCGTTCCTAACACATTACTTAGTCCATATCAGTATAGATATCCAGCACGATATTTTTCCCCATTGAGATCTGATGTGTTTTCAAAATATTCCTTTAATTTTTTTTCAGCAGTGTACTTAACTAGAAAACAGGTGTTTTAAATTGTAATAATATTTCACAATGTTATTGTTTTTACTGTATTGTTGATCAAATAAATACAGCCTTGGGGAGCATAAGAGACTTTTTTCAAAAAACAAACAAACAAAAAACACTCAATTACTTATTATTATTATTATTTTTTGTGCTGATCTTAAAATAGGTTTCCATACATCAAGAGCATCTGCTTGCTTGATAATTTCATATAATTAGCCAAATCCTACTTTAAAGAGAGATTTCACTCAAAAAAAAATTAAACTTCTGTTATCAATTACTCACGATTGTCATTCCAAACCTGTATTTCTTTTTTCAGTGGAACACAAAAGAAGATATTTCAAGGAACATTGGGAAACAAGCAACATTGGTGACCACTGACTTTCACTGAATGACCAAAAAACACTCAGACATTTCTCAAAATATCTTATTTTCATATAGAAAGTCATATAGATTTGGAACACCATGATGGTGAGTTAACGATGAAAGAATTTTTGACTGAACTATCTCTTCAAAAAAGTTTTAGATGGATTATAGCAAATTTCAATGCAGGGCATGCACAAGTTTTTGCCAGTTGGATAGGACACTAGACAATGGTGAGAAGAGGAAGGAATAAGATGGCAAGCTGGACTTCATTAAAGTTTATTCAATATTTTTGGCTTATTTGCTTATGCTTTCAGCTGCCAGTAAGCATGTAATACTTTCAGCTTCGTTTGACACATTTTGTACCATGTTTAAATCAATTCTGCAGATTTTCCGCTAAATTCAGAGCAGAAAATGGAGGAAAATTGTAGCCATCAGTAAACAGCAATGTTTTAAGAAATTTCTAAACTATTTTACTATTGAACTGTATGTGTCTGCTTCCTTGGAGGTGGTTAAAACATCACAGTAAATGTTGTGACATGACAGAGACTTTAAGATGTAGATCAGAGGATATGACTGTTAGGGTGAAATATGGCAGTGACATCATCATTAGGAAGAAACACAATCAGATATGACATAAACCATGTCCCAGAAGGCTGTGTATGCTCTCTTAGACATACTGTGTGGAGTTGTGCCTCAGCAGAGCAGCTGTTTGTCTTTTGCCCTCTTCTTTAAATCTCTTTTATGGTCATTTTACCGCATCAGGAGACGTGGGAGAGCTCTGTGAATCATACCCACCGCAGCACAATGACAGTCACCCACATACTCTCTCTCAGAGTGTTTGGGAGGGAGAGGGAATGAGACATAGAGAGAGAGCGGGATGGGTGAAAACCTCATTCATCTTCGGCCATGAGAGCTGACAGCTGTGAGCAGCAGTATGAGAACACCTGCAGATGGTCGAAAAAGAGGGAGGGAGTCTGAGGATGGATGAATTATTTCAAAATGATGAAGGCTATAGTGAAGACATATTCGGTTTCCTTTGTAAACTATTGATTGATTCGTTGACTCTTTGGTGACACAGTCTGTTAAAATATTCAAGAGAAGCACCTCGGAAGGGCACGAAAAAGATGCTGCCAGTACTACACTGCTGAAAAGATCAGTTGAAACCAGGTGGACCAACCTGCTCTAAGCTACATGGTCTAACAGTTCTCCCAGCTTGGACAAACTTATGTTAAAGGGATAGTTCACCCAAAAATGAACATTTTCTGTCATTTATTGACCATCACATCATTACAAACTTTCATCTGTCTTTTTCATTAAAGAACATAAAATAAGATATTTTGAGAAATGTCCTTATGCTTTTTTTCTACACAGTGGAATTCAAATAGGCTCCAATGTTGTTGGTTCCCAACATTCTTCATAATATTCTTTTGAGCTCTGCAGAAAAAACATTGTACAGGTTTAAAACAACATGAGGGTAAGTAAATGATGACAGAATTTAATTTTTGGGTGGAGTATCCCTTTAAGTTGGTCAAGTTTGTGTCCTAGTCTAGTCAAGCTGGTGTTAAATTGGTATTTAGCTGGTTTAGCTGGTTGGTCAGCTGCAGCTGGTTTAACCTTTTTTTTCAGCATAGTATTAAGTCAAATTCATCATATTTTTTAAGAACTTTCAGAGTACTACTGTATCTCAACCTGTTCTCATCACAAACTTGTTTTTGAAGTTAACCAGTTTGGCAAATCCCATATTAATGAGTGAACTTATGGGAAACATGACAAATACTCCAACTGAGATTAAATAAAAAGAACAATCCAATTTCAAATCATCTGCACAGTGTTCAAACAGCAGCAGGAACAAAATGTTCTGTTAGGTTAGTTCGCAAAATGATATTTCTGTCTTCTATTCGCAGATCCTTTTCCATAGAACAAAATCAATAGCAACTGAGGTTGTCATGCTGCAAAAAGGACAACAAACATAAAAGTATTCTATATAATTTGTAAACTATAGTCCTGGTCGTCTGAAGCCATGCAATGTCTTAGTACATTAAAATCTGTGCACAAAATTGATTGGTTCTTACAATATCATCATATTTTTAATGAGTTTAAAGGCAGAATATGTAATTTTCGCCGCTAGAGGTCGCTTATTCAAAACAAAGGCATAGCTTGATGATGCCGTGAATGAGCGTGGAATCATGGGAGTTGTCGTCTTCACCTCCATAGCCAGCCGATGGAAAGCAATCCGATGTGACTCGGGCAGAAATCGTGTCATGGATGAGCTAATGTATTACAGTTTTATTTAACGTTACTGTGGTATGAAGGTAGCCGGGAGCCAGGGACATTTTACGTTGCTGTTTTTATTATGCTTATGTGCAGCAGTTGGATGCTGCCGCTCTTTTTTTTTTTTTAGGTACAATTAAAGTTATGTTTAATGTTTTACTTGGTCAAAACAATTAAACTAAAAATACGCTTGTGTGTGTTGAAATATATGTTACTCTGTGCATTCGCTCGGTGGCTGGTATGAGACACTTGACCACTGCAGTAAGCTAGATCGATATTAGGATATCATATTAATAAAAGCTGGATGACTTTTTGCTAAATGGCATGCAATTCATTTTAAAATATATACGATGGAGAAAATGCTGTATTACTGTTACTGTGGCTATGTTAGCCACTTGACAAAATAGCATTGTCCGAAGCATGGTACGAACATGTTATACTTGCGGTAAATCAAGAGATTCAAACAGTAAGACGACTAACTGTGTTAAGCTTTATAATAATGATTAGTTTTCTGTCAAAAAATTTATCCAAACAGTTGCTCACCTGTCTAATATATTAAAGCTTCTTTGGTGTTTCCATGGTTTCTGCGGAAATAAAACCGGAAATCGAGGGTAACACGGATATGACGTCATTGACAGGCAACGCAATGACACGGTCCGTTACACTGGTTAAACTAGCTGATTTCTCTGGATTTAAAAATTGTTGGAAACATTTAAGATAATATAAGTACATAAGTCAACAAAATATATAACATTGTTCTAGTAGTTTTTGGATATTTGAATCCAAAAATCTTATATATTGTGCCTTTAACTTGTACTGAGCATTATGAGTTTGTCACAACAGGACACTGCACTTGAGAGTAAATTATTTCAGATCTACACTTCTATTTTTTGTTGTTGTCTGTGCTTACCCATGACATTTTGTGCTTCTCCTAAGTTTACAGTAGTAAAAAACGTGTTGTGTTTGTGGCTAACCTATTTGGTGTTTGCAGTAATGTAGTCTCAGTGGGTCTTGCCACATTGCCCCATTTGTCAGAGCTGTCACCATTAGCCCACCTCAGCAAACACGAGAAAACTGCAGTCCCTCCATGTTCACAAACATCAGCCAGCCCCACTCCACTCATAGAGGTTACCAGAAGGTTAATCACCGGGAACAATATTGAACATGCTGTTGACATTCTAATTCGTTTTAGTTTACTGTACACTAGATATGCAATTAATATAGCAAGAGACAAGCAATAAGGTCACCGTTTATATGGAAATACTTCACATTTTCCGGAGTTACAGCGGTGAGATGTCTGCGATTGTTGTTATGGTAATAAAGTATTGAATGTTGAACGATTGAACCAGAGAGTAATGTAAGTGTAGTTGTTATTCATAATGGATTTTGCAGATTTTGCTGTGACATACTCTACATACTAATCTCCAGACATCATCTTTAATAAATCATTCAAACAGCTTCCTTATGTGTTTAAAATACAAGGCCTGACAGATTGTCTATTGATTGTGGTAATATGGTGGATGAAAGGATTGTCAGGAAGTGATTCCCAGACTAACTGCTTCAGATGGAGCCAGAATCTCAGTCTCTGAGAAGAGATATTAATCTTCTATAATAGGCAGACACTCCTTTACCAATTACATCTCTGGATGACCCAGAGAATAGTAATCATTTTGCTAAGCAAGACTGACCTTCAATTTGGCTGTACAAGAAAAAACCTAGTTGGAAATGTATTGGATACCAAAGGCTTTCTGATCCAAGTGATATCTGTAAACTGACAGTTCTATTACAGTACATAATTCAGAAACACTATGGTTCCAGTGCACTGACTGCGTCACAGACTAATTTTGAGGTCGATGAAAGCCAGCAGGAACATCTTAACTTTTTAGGTGTAGTAGAGTGTCAAACACAGTTAAAGCCCACTGAAGTGGTTATTACGTTTCTTTTGTGAAGGAGCCAAATTAATTCAGCCTTCAAATGGTTTGTTACACTGCAGATTAGGAGGGAAAATGTTTGTGGTGTGTGAATGATAGAGTGGCATCTACTGGCTGTGAGAAAGTGAATCGTTCTGAAGATACTCTCAGACAAGCTAAAATTATCCTTATGACTCACGTTACATTAAATTAGTTTTTTTATTGAGCTTGTTTATACATGGTATTAAAACCTGTGTGATTTGGGCCAGATTTACTAAACGGGGCAAATTAGCGCGAGAGCTTAATTCCACAAATGCGCCGATAGGAGTGGCAAGTTTCGCGCGTAATCTACTGCTGTCGCGCAGATTAAAGAACACAGACACAGTCAAATCATTTACATAATGACCAACACAATCTACCCAAGAACACTGCAAATTAGTGTTGGGTCACAAATAAGCAGAGCTGATGTTAGGGTGGCGCTATGACTGAATATTGAATATTGGCATGAAGATGTCTTCAGGCCAGGACTCTTATCACATGTGAAATAGGGGAAGATTGGACATTTAATGCCTGAGTTACAGCAGCTTCCTCTTTCATTGTGAAACATCAAAATTTGTCAGGCCGCCACGGACACGCCTTCAACAAAAAAAAACATCGCTAACTGTAACTGAATACTGGCATGTAGATGTCTTCAGGCCAGGACTCTTATCAAACAAACATGTGAAGTTTGAGGCAGATCAGACATTGTATGCCTGAGTTACAACAACTTCCTGTTTTATGGCGAAACATCAAATTTTGTCAGGCCGCCACAGGTCACCCTTCAGCGAAAACTCAAGATCTTCGCAATTTAACGTTGCAAAGGCCTTTAGATTAGACCGACCAAATATGATGTTGATCTAATTAAAGCTCTAGGAGAAGTTCGTTAAAACACAACATCTGGAAATGGCAAAAACTGCAAACATTTTACAGAGAAAATTCAAAATATCTCACTTCCTGATGGGTTTTCAGATTTTGCACCCGGACTTTTTAGTAAGTATTGGGCTGTTACAGGTGTCTACCGAATTTCATACCTGTACGTGAAACGTAGCGCGAAAGGCACTTAATTGAAATTTTGTAGGTAGCGCTATTGAGCCATTTTGCCACACCTAATTCTGAAACCCATCAGATGTCAATTTTCACCACTTCTGAAAGTTTCATGAGTTTTCGAGCATGTTTAGGCCCTTAAAAATGCGATTTATTTAGGAGAAGAAGAATAATTGACCGAGCAATTACAATAGGGTCCTCACACCATCAGTGCTCGGGTTCTAATAATGCTCACAGATAAATTATTTATAATACTTCAGTATTCCATAAATGAAAAAAAAAATTGTCCATTTTGATTTCATGGTGACTTGAAGCATTTTTAACAAGCATAATTGATGTTGAACATTTGTCCAGTATATTGCAGGGGCATCATATGCGGTTATTAAATATCACTGTTCCAATAATTAGGGTTCGAGTCAGGTAAAATGTTCAAAAACCAGTTCAGTGCTTTGTTCTAGGCTCTTGTGGCTGTGGTTATTGTCCCTGTGAAAAATGGAGGGCACATGTTTGAGTCAGGCTTTTGATCTATGGTTGCGGATGGCTTCTGCCCTGGGCATGGCCCTCATCCTTTTTTCCCTCTACGTGCTGCATGGGACAAGTTCTCTCCATTACAAGCCTGATTTATCCATGTGAAAGCTGACACCTGGCTCAGAGGCACAGCTTCACACAGCTGTTAATGTGCGGGTTTGAGGTGAGCAAAACCCTGACTTTGGTTCCAGCCCTATTGGGTTTCTTTTTAATTGGCTGAAACTGTGATGACCAAGTTTATGTGTGTATTTGTGTATTATACATGTCTTTTGATGGATAGCAGGTGTGCTGTATGTGCTTCTTTTGGTTTTGCTGCTTATCCAAGAGAAAGCATGAAATATTCAAGCGTTTGTCAACACTCTGGGCCATCTTATGCCCCCCTTGGGAGAGATGTGCGTGCTTCACAAGTCTCTTGTCATGTGTTGCTGACCGGTGACAGTGGCGATGAGCTCAGAGTGGAGGCAGGCAACACTGAATAATGAGATGGAGCCTCTGATGTCATCTGAGTATGTCATTGTGAGGCTCAACACCACAAAACCTGTGACACATACAGCATGAAAATGTGAATGACATACTGTATCATCGCTTTGACCTGTACAGCAGTTTCATATAATAGTGTAGCTTTAAATCATAAATAGGACATAAGTCATTATCAGCATGATATGGTTGTTTCTTCAACTTCGGCCCTTTATTATGTGAAAATTATTTTATTTTAAATTACAACTATCAACTATTTGTACAAGAAATTACAAGTTTTTATTATATTACAGTATGACAGTTTTGGTCTTTTGATTTGTGGAATATATGGTTGGTTTTTGACATTTGAACATTTGAACACAAACGCAATTGAGCAATGAACATTAAAGACTGGAGTAATAGCTGCTGAAAATTCAGCTAAAATAAATTACATTTTAAAATATATTTTACAATAATACTGTTTTTTTTTTTTCTCACATAAATGCAGCCTTGGTGAGCATTCTTTCAAAAACATAAATCTTTCCGACATCAAACTTCTGAACGGTCAGCGTAAACTTGGATAAATGAATAAATAAATTATTAATCGTGTTTAATTACAAATGAAATGTTTGTTTCTGGTATAATTAATTATAGCCATGAATTAGTAATATGATTAGCCATTGGACAATTAACTTACAACATGCTTAAAGGTGCTAAAGAGGATGTTTTGTTTTATACATTTTTGCAATATTACTTGAAACTGTCTTTACTAACTGATAAAAGACTATTTATTAGTTGCACTGAAAGGAATATTATTAATATACATCATCTGTGCACGAGGTAGGGCCTTAAAAACATCAGCCAATCGTTTACGCGATCATCGCGTAAACGATTGGCCCTCTGGCTTGTCAATCACTGCCATGACGTTCCTTGTGAGAGACGCGCGGCTGCGCGCTCCAGTAACTTTCCACACTCCACAGAGTCTCCACTCCTGCAGATTATGAGTTACCTGCGGTGAGTCCGACATAATGAATCCACTAAGTGTGTGCGCGGCTTTAAGTTAACGATTGTAAGGCCGATTATGAATGTAAATTGATACTTATGACTGATCGCGCTCAAACGTGTCCAGTCAGAGCCAGTTGCGTTCAGTCTGCGATTACAGTCGGTGTTCAAATTCCATGTGAAAGTATATAAATCTGCTTTAGGAGCAGGAAACTATCACTGTATGTTGAGCACAGTCAGAATGTTTTAGCTAGTCGTTAAATGTGTGCCCGGCTTAATAACACAGCGAATGCCGGTGGTAAACACTCGTGTTCCAATACTCCTGCACGAGTTTTGGGAGGCGTTCACTTGAAATGAGCTGTGAAGGAGGGGGGTTATTCTTAAGCATGCACTCATTTCAAAAACTCAGTCGACGAAAAGAACCTCTGTACCACCTTTATTGACTGATTTCGAAATTTAAATGTTTTTAAACATCATTTTGTGTTAATCTAAGCAAGCATTTTACATTCAAATTGCAGATGTGTCTCTTTGATAATCAGATGTATCAGAGGTAGTCATTGGCTCTTATCATAGCCTGGTAGTAAAAGAGAATATTAGTGAGAGGTCTTGCTGAATAAAACTTGGCATTGGCAACAGTGGCTCTGCTGTAGCACCAGTAATCCCATCTGTGAACATGTCGATTCCGTCTGCCTCTGATCCCCCTTCAACTAGCCTTCAGCTGAAATGGCTAACAAAACTGTAAACTGTAAACTGTAAAACAAAATCCTATTAAATGTATGGTAAAAAATAGAGGCAGTTGTGGCTGCCAGAAATTCACTGTAAAATAGTTTCAGGCTTTATGGGATGGCATTTTGCTGCCTGTATATTTTTACAGTTCATAACCATATATTTCATTAAAGGCACACTATGTACCTTTCTTTTTTGTTCAAAATTTACATAATGACCAAGTACATCATGAATCCATCTTCCAATCCATGTTTTTGTCTTATCCTGAATCACAGTACGCCTATAATAAGTGTTTATATTCAGACTACCAACTGCTGCGGAGTAATAGCTCCGGCTACATTGTTCTTCCTCAAGACGCATGCAGTTTTGTTTATTAACCGCTAGAGTGCCAGAAGTTACATAGTGTACCTTTAAGATATCATTTTAAAGTTAATTTGGTCTTTCCATGAACAATAGCTAATGAACATGTGTGGACAAATTGATCATTCATACTTCTTTCCTCCAAAACCCAAATTTACAATAAAACTACACATATCATCTTATTAAATGTTATATATTTTTTACTGTATAATAGAAGGTAACTTACAATTAAAGTGTTAATTCACCCAAAAAATTAAATTTCTGTCATTAATTACTCACCCTCATGTTGTTCCAAACCCTTTATTCATCTTCAGAACACAAATTAAGATATTTTTGATGAAATCCAAGAGGTTTCTGAACCACACATAGGCAGCAATGTCATTGCACCTTTCAAGGCCCAGAAAGGTAGTAAAGACATCGATAAAATAGTCCATGTGACCACAGTGTTATGAAGCGACGAGAATACTTTTTGTGTGCAAACACAAAACAAAAATAATGACAATTTCTTCTCTTCTCTTTCAGTCTCCTACGCAGTTGATGTTGTATACACAGTGCAGTGCTTCCAGGTTTTACTTCAGGAGGGTGACTCATTATTGGCTGGATTCTGCATCAGCATCACACGCATGCGTTGCGGTGCTCACTTGAACAGAGTCGCCGTTCTGACATAGAACCTGGAAGCACTGCACTGCATTCACTATGTCAACAGAGTAGAAGACTGACAGGGAAGAGAAGAAATTTTTTTTTTTCGCACAAAAGTATTCTCGTCGCTTCATAACATTAAGGTTGAACCACTGTAGTCATGTGGACTATTTCAATTGTCTTTACTACCTTTCTGGGCCTTTAAAGGTGCAACAACGTTGGTGCCTATGTGTACTTTAGAAACCCTTCGGTTTCATCAAAAATATCTTAATTTGTCTTACGGGTGTGGAACGACATGAGGGTGAGTAATTAATGACAGAAATAAAAAATTTTGGGTGAACTAACCCTTTAAGCAATTTTTACTGAATCATTTTCAGATGCTTTTTTTGTTTGTTTAGTGCACATCTGTACCATTAATGATTGTCCTCTCTATCTCTCTGTTGTATGTTTGCACTGTGGGAACCACATTTTGCCTGCAAATAACAGTAAACCTGACTTTGACTTCATGTGTTTTACAGAGTAAAATGCCTTTGCATTTTTGTTTTTCCTCAAATAGGATATGTAACATGCTAAAGGGACATTTAATCATAGACGATCGATAGTAATTTAAAATTATTCCAATGAGCTTTTGAGATGCGTCGGTGTTCCTCTGCTGTCTTTGTTTACTGCTGAGATACAGCTGTCTCGCTTTACCCCTTGGGAGGAGGAGGGAGATCATTTTGCTGGGGTTTAGGGGGCTTATCCTTGTGCAGCTTTTGAATGAGCACAGAATTCTCTCGCAGGGACAACAGAGCCACCGAAACACACTCTGCCAGCTTCTGCTGTCAAAGTCATGAGCAATAAACAATACATTAGATGTGCAATTAAACAGTGCCCTTGTTATGGATTATATCAGCTGAATACGCCTTTCCAAATGGCTCTCATTAGGAGTGAAACACAATTGGATACATTTAATGGTAATACTCAAGCACACTTGAGAGTGCACTTGCTCTTTACATTTGCCTGCAAAAGCGAAGATATCTGGAGTGCTTTCCGGAGTTCTGTGGTGATTTAGAATTTTGCAGTCTCTCTCTCTCTCTCTCTCTCTCTCTCTCTTTTTAATGTCTAGGTTTCAGGTTATGGAAATCTAAAACTGTGAAATTTGTCCGATATATTCTCCCATGCATTGGCAATTTCATGGTTACTTTGATTAGAGACTCATTAAATTGATGCTATTGAGTGGGTCTACTTTAGATGTAGGTATTAAAGGTTATGCTATTTTATTTCGTTTATATGTAGGAATCTGAATGATGTGAATCTTAAGGAACTGGGCTGCGTTTCCCAAAAGCATTGTGAACCCAAGTTGATCATGAAGACCATTACCACCAATGTTCTCTATGATCAACTTAAAGGATTAGTTCTCTTTAAAATGAAATTATGTAATAATCATTATTTATCAAGGCGAAGCAATGTGTTTGTGTAAGAAAAATATCCATAAATTTATAAAGTAAAACATCTAGCTTCTGCCAGACTGCCTTCCCATATTTAACTTGGGAAGAAAGTGTAACTGATAGGGCTGGGTATTGACACAATTTTCACAATTCGATTTCTATTCACATGCTTTCAATTCGATTAGATTCGATCTCGATTATTTTGGATCAGTTACAGTATATGCCAAATTTTCTAGAGGAAAAAAACGACACATGGGAGTCAGTTGGTACTACTATAATAATATTGAAGGTTAAAATTAACTTATTTATATACAAACACTTAAATTACACTCAATGATGTTTTTTTTTATAATAAAGTTTAGACTTACATAATCATATTTCTACTACTACAATTCGTTTTTTTTTAAATATAAACATTTAAATCGTGGCTGTCATAACTGATTTATTCAAACATGCATTAAATATTGAAGAACATTAAAAATTATAATGAATATATGTAATGTGCATAGCTATATTTATCAGAATGCTGCTTTCTAGAGTTCATTTTTCTAGCTGACTAACGAGTTTATGGTCACATAATATGTTTTTTCTGAGGTAAATGTAACGTTACGTGACATTGTTTACAAGCTGTTTTATTGACGTCTTTCCGAGGTTGAAACACTGATTGAGCTATTACAAGAGACATGATACAGAGTTCGGTAAGTTGTACTGTATATTTTAACATACCTTCAGATGTTTAGTCATGTTTATTTTGCGCTGTAACTGGTATTAAAGCGGAGGAGAGGATGTTCACATGCGCTCGTGCTGCCGCTTCTCTTTAACTGAGGCGCTACAGCGATCTGTCACGTCATATTAAATAGCGCCAAAACAGTATTTATTTTTTGAATCTCATAATAGGATGGACGTCATATGAAATCTGAGACTTTACTTCATATCAAAAGTAACAAAGCATAAAGATTATTGCGATTTATTGGATGGGAGGCGCGCTACATGTCTGAAAACAGACTAGACTAATCGATTCTTGTTATTTAAGAATCGATATCGGTTCGTAAAAATGAGAATAGATTAAAATCGCAATACTTTTTACCCAGCCCTAGTAACTGACATCGCGTCAGTTAAGCTTTTTTCGTAAGTTGAATACGGAAGGC
The DNA here is from genome assembly GCA_003731715.1 of Anabarilius grahami. Taxonomy (NCBI): domain Eukaryota; kingdom Metazoa; phylum Chordata; class Actinopteri; order Cypriniformes; family Xenocyprididae; genus Anabarilius; species Anabarilius grahami. Next base: position 2,125,370 of record RJVU01019258.1, read on the forward strand.
GTAAGATGTACTGTTAGTGTTTTGGAGTTTTCAATGGTCTTTTTGACCATTTCATTACAAAAATCCATCATGAGTCATTCTCTCACAAATCGGACAAAACTAGTCACACGTTGGTGTTTAATTTCTAAAATTCTATTGTACGTCTTTTTATTATGTTGCCCAGTGTTTCTCCACCATTACATTCAAATCAAGCTGCAAGCTAACAGCTTAGCTAAAATATCACTTATCTGTGGTGCTGTAGATTCAGTAAAGCAGCACAGGAAACACTGTGCTGCTGTGTAGAGTATTTTAGTACTGTTTTAGGTTCGCATCTGCAGAAGAATGCAGATGTTCATGAACCATTAAATTAAATATAATGCCTGGTTCCACTAAAACAATATTCCTGATTTCCAATCTGAGTATAACTCTCTTTCTGTTCTTTTCTCTTTCCCTAGCTTGTGCTCCTGTCAGTCAGACTCTTCTTCTGGCGGGAAATGGCGTCTCTCCGGACATAAGCTATGTGCATCTTTAATTAAATACTTCTGCTCACTTCCTCCTAATCAGCTCTGAATTTTCCTCACTTTTCCTCCAAACCGGAGCGGTGGCTTGACGAGCAGAGATTCCCGTAACAGTGCAAATATCCTGTGCTCCCCCTCCCCCCACCGCTCCTCTAAGGGCTTTAGGAACCAATCAAGCTGGTCGTGCATGCCACCTCAATTAGGGAGATCGCTTTTAGGGAGCTGTGCAGTGTCAACGCGGGTCCCTTGAGAGTCATAAGGATTATGAATCAAAATTCATTTCCATCACTCTCTAAATCCTCTGCATGCAGTCCATTTGAATATCAGCTCTGTCAACTTGAAAGCGATATGTGTGTTCTAATGTGGAAATCTGGATGTTAAAGTGATAGTTCCCTAATGTGAAAATTCTGTCATTATTTACTCACCCTCATGTCATTCAAATTCTGTCTGACTTTTTTTTCTTCTGTGGAATGTAGTTGAATTCAGTAGACTTGGGACTTGGGATAGCCAGTTCCCTGTGCAAATCTCTTCATAACACTTTTACATCCTTCAAATATGAGTGTACATAAACTCATTCATACTTTCCTGGAAATGGATACAGTTTGGCTTGTTTGCAGTATGTCCTGCATCCCCTGCTAGAGTCTCACATTGAGCCCTTTTGAGGTGGAGCAATGGAAAGCTTAATGACACTGTAAATTGAAGCTGAACAGTGGCCATAACTGAGATCAATGAGGGATGCATGCGAGCAGGCTTGGAGCTGTTATTCTGCAGTAATGGCTGATTGATTGAGGTCCAGCGCAAGCCCACGCGGTGCGTCATTAGTTTTGTCAATGATGTTTTGGCTCAACTCATGTGAGATTAACAAAGCTGGTTCTCTGTCTTACAACACCACCTTATCAATCATTGCTGTTGACTCTATCATTGGTGTTCAATTCAACCCCTTCATCCTAGTCATCCACAATATCTGGACATATCCGGACATATCCATATTCCCCCACCTTCACAGGTTTGATTCTGGCTTGTGTTGTACCTCCAATTATTTCTAGTTTCCTCTGTTTTATTGTAAATAGCATTTTCAATTGAAGTTTCAGTATAAATAACATTTTCTATATTAATTCAATATTAAAGCTGCAGTTTTTGGTTAAAAAAATGACAAAAATCAGTTACTGAGCAAGTACATAAGACATCAGTGTTCAAAACTGTCGACCTTACCCTGATTTGCAATGGTAAGCTTATAAAAGTGATTTATAATTTGAGCTGTTGGGTCCGATTTTGCAGGAAATGCCAGTTTGAGGTCATTTGTCTTTGCGTGGTTCATGTCTGTAAACAGAAGGAAGACCCGGCTATTGTATGGTGTGTGCTGGATGCAGTTGCTTAGAATTTAAACTCTGCTTTTAATCTAGAAAGGTCTAAATGTCAAACTTCATTGACATCTGGGGAATCACATTTTGTCAAAAAAAAAAGAATCCTCGAACTGCGGAAAGCCTGCAGTCAAAAAGGGAAAGCGACAGAGCCTGTGCTAAAACGAGAGTAAATATCGCATGGCTTTTGAGAGGATTGCAAAACTTCGAGGTGTGAAGGGATTGAAAACTGGCAGGCGTAATTTTTTTTTGCTAATTTGCAATGTGTGCTCTCATCTGACTAAACAATTGTTCTAAATGTCAGTAATGTGATTTATTTCAAAATTTATTTAGTCCTATTAGGCAGATAATGCCTAATAGGACATACTTCTTATTGTTATATCGCTGTCCAAAGACAGATCCGCGCTGATGTGGTGATCAAAGATTCATTCACGGAGAGGAGCAGTGCTGAAGCACAACCCACGTAAAAAAAAATAATTCCACAAGTGCGCAAAAAACTAAACAAAAATAACAAACAATTTCTTCTCTTCCCTGTCAGTCTCCTACGCTGTTGATGTAGTGAACGCAGTGCAGCACTTCTGGGTTCTACGTCAGAATGGCAGCTCAGTATTGGCCGACGATGTTCACATGGACTATTTTAACTATGTCTTTACTACCTTTCTGGGCCTAGAAATTTGGAATGACATTGCTGTGTATAGGGAGATCAGAAACCTCTCGGATTCAAAAATATGTTAATTTGTGTTTTGGAAGGTTTGTAACGACATGCGGGTGAGTACTTAATGATAGAAATTTCATTTTTTGGTGAACTAACCCTTTAAGTTGAAAATAAATGTTTTAGTTAAAATTGGTCTTATTATTGGTTTCACAAATTACCCTTAGGTTTCTCGGTCTGATGACATATGTCAATCACATGTTAAAGCAAAAACCTCCAGCAGTGCTTCTAGCCAATCAGATGCAAAGGCAAAAGCGGGGAGGAGGGGTTTGTACACTCACCCTGCATTGCAGATTTGTCATGTAATAGATGGATGGGATGGATAAGATTATTTTGCTGAGAACAGCTTTTCTGCAACATCTCTGTGACCTGTGCGCGCACTGTGTTTGATTTGGCGCGGTGACCGTCGTCCACAGATTGGACCTCACACATAACTGCAAAGTCACATTTGTGCAATGTCACTTTTTCACACTATGTATGCACACATTTAGAAAGGTATAATATTTCCATAATGACATTTTTTCTAAATGTCATTATCATTTAGAAAAAACAGAAAGCAATTTTATCTGAAAATTAAGCCATTGGGTTTGAATGGTGAGAAATATTATACAATATGAAACAATTTAGAACCAGCCCTTGGAGGACTGTATTTTCAATTTATGACATAGCAAATTGAGCCTGGAATTGAGATAAAAGGGAAAGAAAATGGAAATGTCAGTCTTACATGTTCAGAATTTAATTATTGTAGACAGGAGCCAGCAAATATAAATGTGCATGTTAACTAACTGCTTAAGTATATTTAGATCTTCAGAGGAAAAAGAATCTCCTTCTAAATTAGGTATGCGTGAATATATTTCCTAATTAATCTACATCATATAACATCAATCTCAATTTTTAGTGTGGGTAAAATGAGTCTGAGCATTTACACAGAATCAAATCGAAGATCGGAAAGCTTTTATCAGTGCTGCCCTTGAAATACAGTATGATACCTTTAACACTTTAATGACTTAAATGTCATTTTATCCTCCTGAAACTTTGTAAATCTTTACAGAAATTAATATTTAGTTCTGAAAATGGTAATTGGTGTATATTAAATGCCCAAATAAAATAATTTATATTTTCAGTTTGGGCATTTAATATCCAGTGCATGATTTATCAATACCATATTAATTACCAACTGGTATTCAAGTTTTTTTTTAATCAGTATTGGATATTTAATCGTTCATGCTAATTTAATTTCCTCTATTTTTAGACTACATTTAGATTACCTTTGCCATCATTTAGTTAATCTTTAAAAATATTAATATTTTAATAATAACACTGTTGAATGTAATCTTTAGCAAATCTCAAAATGATGAATATCAATTTTTATACTGTACAGTGTACATTATATTATTGTGATGCCAAGGTCACTTGTAGAATTTAAAACAGTTACGTGATATAGAATATTAATAAATAATTACCTTAATTCATAGTTATTGTGTCACTGTGTGAGTAAATTTTGAATAGAAAAAAAGGTTGTTTGAAATGAGAATGTTATGAATTCAGGAGGAGGAGTCACACCTCAGGTGTTTGACCAGGCCTAGTGATTCCTACACCTCAAGTCGGTTTTCCCTCACTAGGGAATTTTCTGAATAAATGCTGAAATTGCAGGCTTATGTGGATATGCTTACCCCAACGTGATGTGACGTATTCAAGCGTGGCTTAGCCTTTCTCCACTTCTATCGACTGCGCTCTGGCTCGTCTGAATTTCAAATGGATTTTGGGGGGTGAAAAACATGTGCATTCAGTCAGGCGCTCCCAAATCTGTTTGGCTAAGGTTATGTAACAACAGAGCTGAGACATGCCCGGAGGAGAGGTAAATCACGCACGATGCGTTCACACACGCATTGCCTCTCAATGCAAATGCTAGAAGAGAGGCACATCAGTGATACACTTGGC
>RJVU01019258.1:2133391-2168848 GCA_003731715.1 Anabarilius grahami
GTAGAGCGGCAATGAAACCGCGGGGAAGCTCTCTGAAGGCGCGCCGGATGGCGGCAGGAGACACGCTGAGAAGGCAGCCGGGAGCGGGGAGCGGGAGGCGGCGACTCGAAGATGGCGCTGAGGGCGGCAGTCTCCGAGGGCGTCAGCGCTGGCTCCGACCGGCGAGTTCAGCTGGGTCCGCTGCAGGAGCCTCTTCAGACGGCGGCGAGAGCTTCTTCCAGGCGGCGAGCTTCTTCCGGCTTCAGGCGGAGATCAGCGAAGACGTGTAGTCGTCGCTGAAGGAGAAAGAACTGATGTCCTATGGCGAATCGCCGGCTTATATAGTCACCTGCCCCGCCCATTTCGGCGGGAAGATTCGCGCGCTCTTCGCCTATAGGCTGCGCGGCCGTGCCGCGCCGTCATTGGTTCAACGACTTGTCTATGAGTGAACCAATGACGGTGCAGTTGCACTGCGTTATTGAAAAAGGCTTCAGTAACGGGGAAAAAGGGAGACTTTTCCCCATACGCAGTACGAAGTGGAGTATCGAAAGGGAAATGCTAATTTTTTGAGATAGGAATTTTGGGTTTTCATGAGCTGTATGCCAAAATCATCAGTATTAAAACAATAAAAGACCTGAAATATTTCAGTTGGTGTGCAATGAATCTAAAATATATGAAAGTTTAATTTTTATCATTACATTATGGAAAATAATGAACTTTATCACAATATGCTAATTTTTTGAGAAGGACCTGTATATAGATTCTTAGTTGGCAACTCTTAAAGCCTCGCATGTGAAGGTCATTTGTGTGGTAACTGTATTGGAAGTTAGCCATCATGTAATTTAAGCCTCAGAGAAAAGCTTGTTGACTTCATAAGCAATTGTTTTTGAAGGACAGATTGACTGCTGGGGGTTTTCAGAGCTACCGAGCGACTCTTATCTAATTACAGTGCTTGTCTTGGGCAAATAATCCTGTATGGCACATTAAATGTCAGGCTGCTTATGTGACATTCTTCCATAAGAGTTTGTCCACCAATAACTGTTCTCCAGGTTAACCTAATGGAAGGCTCGGCAGAGCAGATCAATCAGTTCCAGACAAATGTCCTGGTTCAACATGATGCAGAGACCTCCGTGGCAGCAGACTGCATTTTTGTGTGATAGGTTGTGTGTGTTGCAAACAAAGTACAAGGTTCTGGTAAATAGCTGCAACCTGACTATGATGTATGCATTTAATATTTCACTCTTGTCTTGGGGTTTTTTCAGTCCAGACTATTTATGAGTGTGCGTAGTGTGGAAGAACGCTTACCCAGCGAGGCGAGTGTGCCCAAGTTGTATTTTATGTGTGTGCTGTGCATGCCCTGTAGTGCTGTATGTTTGTGTTTGGGTGGGTGTCTCATCTCTGTTTTGCCCACACATCTTCGCAGACAGACAGCCCAGTGCAGCGCAGCCATCTTTGACAGACTCATAAATACGGGCTCAGGGAGACGGCAGCAAACTCAATTTGTTTTCCGAGCAGAAACCTTCAAACCACCTTTCCCTGTCACCACACTGAGAGGGATTATGAGTTTCCTTCATCGTTCCCTCCCTCACCCTGGCTCTATCTTCCTGCAGCCTGCATCCACTGATATGTGATCAGGGTGCTTTACCAGGCATCTATATGCCAAAAATGTTTTCCTGAGTCAGTTTGCATAATTTATGTGAAAATATGTAAATGTGCAGCTGGATGTTCCGTTGTAATGTTATTGTATAAAGTGGGTCTAACAACTATTTGGTCATAATACATATCATGATACTGAACTCACGATACAATATTATTGCGATACTCCAAGACATGGTAAACGGTTAACCAAAAATGTACTGTTGATTAAAACGCTACATTTGGTATTACATTGGTGGGGTGGAAATGTATAGGCTTGGACTTGGTGCTGGTAACCCAATGCACAGGAAAATGGTGACACCAGAATTAAAATATTCATGATTCTGAAGCTGAAAATACAGAATTATTTTAGACGAATATGCTTGCACTGTCAATGACTAGATATGTTTAAAATAATGTAGGCCACTTTTTTACTGGTAACATAAAATATTTGGAATTATCTGGACCCACAAATATTCCCCTATTGCATTATTATACATTATATTCAACATTATATATAGTAGTTTAATGTAGTACAGACACTAAAACTCTGTAAACTTGAATTTTTTCTCACACAGTAATTTTCAATTTGGGTGAACTATACACAATACATACTGTCACTATCCACAATATTGTGGCATTTTTGTATTGAGATATATTGTGGCACAATATATTGTTACACCCCTACTATATTCTATTCATTTGGGTATATTTCTTTTATTCTATACAGAGCAGTGTTTCAGACTGATTCAAAATTGTAACTTGTCTTTAACTATTCATGAAAAGAACCATCTCATAAAAGACATTACATTTGTTCATAAATAGGACTATTTTACACTGGTTGTGCAATATCTTTTTGGTTTCCTAAAAATAACTAAGTCTGAAAGGTAGGCAGAGATACAAAATGAAACAATGGGATCATTAGGTTAAAATTATAGATAGAGATGTGTATCATCTGCATAGCAGTGGTAGGAAAAGACATGCCTTTATGATCATTCCCATTGAAGTTGTGTAAATGAGCAAGCTATAACTCAGTTCCCTTTCGAAGGGAACTTCAACTCTGCGTTCAATCACACTTTGGGGAACGTCACACGTGACCCGGTGTCTGAAAGCCAACTATCCAACAACTCCAATCCTTATTGGCCGGCGACAGCCTATGACGTGGCGCGACCCGGAAGTATAAAAGGAGCGCCTGGAGAAACAGACAGTATCTTTTTCGTCTTTCGGGTCTGTTCTGTCTGATTGCGACTATACCGACTCCGGTAAGGGATTCTTTAATATGCCTTACAAACGTTCAAGAGAGTGTGTTCATCCATGTCCCAGGTTTTGACACTTAATATACACATTTCTGGGCGTTTTCTGTCTGGAGAGGAGCGCACATAGACAGTGCTTGAGGGCGCTGTCTGTGTGGTTGTCTGTTGTTTATTGTGAGCGTCTCCCTATCAGGACGCTCCTTTCTTGTTTGGCACTCTTCTCGAGGGAAGAGGTGTCCGCATCTGTGCCTGGTGATTCTGGCCCCATTTGTGCTGAGGCAAAACGGCGTCTGCAATCATAGGGCTCGCAGGTGAGCTCGTTGGGAAGTTTGAGAAAGTTGTATTCTCTCTCAGTTTCCCCGGGGCTGATGAGGATGAGTTGTTGGATGACGATGACGTCCGTGTTTGACGTCATCGCGTCCGGCAGGGAGCCCTCCTCTGGCTGCTGTGTATGCGGAGCTGCTGGTGTTTTTGGGACGCGCTTCTGGCAGGCTGTTTGTTTGACATTGTTTGCTTGTGAGCTTCTCTTTCTTTCTCTTATACATGAGATTTGGAGGTGAAGCCCAGGCTTCATTAGGCTTGTGGCCCTGTAAGAAGGCCCGTGGCTTAGTGGCCAGGCTAGAGCTAGGTTAGGTGTGTTATATGTTAACCCCATGTATACTATCCCTTGTCAGGTGGTATAGTTCCTAGTTCTGGCCTCCTCCCGAAGGAGTTGTTAGGCCGTATGCCCATTGTCCCCTTGTTTATGTAGGTGCAATTGGTGAGGTTAACAGCTAGGTTGTAGACTGTTTTTTAACTCCCTAATGCTGTTTTCTCAGATGGTGTGTATGCTAGGCCCCACTTTCTAGAACTTTTCATGGTATGGAAAATGTTTTTTCCTCTGAGCCACTTGATTTTCTTAATCAAGTTTGAGTTGACGGTGCTAGCTTTTAGTCTTATTTGAGAATCTGTGTGGAGAAAATGTTTATCCTCATTGGAAACAGCATGTATGTCAAAGCATTACGTTTGCTTTGAGTTCTAGACTTTTGCCCTACATTTGTATGTGAGCTTACTTATGCTGCCACAGGTTAGCACCTGTTCTCATAATAGCAGGCTCTTTGATGTTAGCCTCTATTGGAGAGATTGGTGACTTATATTCCCCAGTTGAGGTTTCTTTGTGTCACTGAGTGCATCACCTGTTGGATTGCATACTCAGGGTAGTATAGAACCACTTTTTGAGAAAAGTTGGTANTGCTAGGCCCCACTTTCTAGAACTTTTCATGGTATGGAAATCCTCTATTGGAGAGATTGGTGACTTATATTCCCCAGTTGAGGTTTATTTGTGTCACTGAGTGCATCACCTGTTGGATTGCATACTCAGGGTAGTATAGAACCACTTTTTGAGAAAAGTTGGTATCTATTAGCTCCCTTTTGTGATCTTGTTAACAGTTAAATTGCATATAACTTTGATTGTAGGCTCTTATGGTTAATTAGCCTCCTTCTAGTTAGCAATTGTATTTCTAACAAGTGCTGTTAGTTGATCATAGTTTGCTCACATAGTTTACACTGCCACAGGCTTTTTGCTACATGTCTGTTTGAGGTAGTAGGCCATATAGGCCTTCCTTAGATCATGTTGGCATGGTTTGGTTCCCTGTAGTCACATATGATTTAGGGGACATTGCCTGTTGGAATGTGTAGCCTAGCTCAGGTTCCAGTTAGCTTCCCACAGCTATTGTTGAGTTAGAGCTGGTTCCCTGTAGCTTGGTTCCCTTAATTTCACGAGCTGAAGCCATGTGACATTGGAATGGTAGGCCCCAACAGGCCTCCTTTCTAGTTCACATGTTGGAAGAGTTTGTGTTTTTATTCTGCAAACAGGCTGAACACCACTTGTTGCTGAGATTGTAGGCCCCACAAGGCCTCCTTTTTTGCTGACTTGTTGGCAGGATGCCTGGGAATCCAAGAACCCATACCACCATCGGCCACGCCCCACCTCTGTTGAGTAGGCCTTAAGCAGGCCTCTCGTGGAGTATGGTGGTGTAATATGCATTCCTTCTCTCAGTATAATGCGTGAAAATGTTTCCACTGAATGCATGGCCGGTTGGTTGGTATGGTCCTGGACTGGCTGATGCCATGTGTTCACTAGGGTAGGCCCTAATAAGGCCTCCTTTTAGTTTACATGTTGGCACAGTTTGTGTTTATATGGACAAACGGCTGAACGCCACTTGTTGCTGAACTTGGAGGCCCCATAAGGCCTCCTTTTTAGCTGACATGCTGGCAGTATGCTTGTGAATCCAATACTACAATCGGCCACGCCCCACCTCTGTTGAGTAGGCCTTAAGCAGGCCTCTCGTGGAGTATGTGGCGTAATATACATTTCCTTTTAGAAACTAAATCGTTGAATGCATGGCCTGATGGTTGGTGTGGTTATGGTCGCCACTTGCTGATGCCACGTGTTTACTAAGGTAGGCCCTATGGGCCTCCCGTGTAGCATGTTGGAGTTCAGTTATGTACTCCTCTCGTTAAAGTCAAAAGGTGCTTTTTCCGAGTACTCTTCTGAGTGGCTGACCTCTCAGGGGTGAGTTTTTGTGGTAAACCTTACTGAGGTTTGGTTTTAACTACATCAGCCTCCTTGAGTCTGGGTTTCTACTCTAGTTGAGCTAAATAGCTACCTAGTATCTAGGTTGGTTCTATATTTGCTCCTCGAACCCTAATGGTCACCATACTAACGCCGTATGTCTTAAAGGTTTTAGGCTTTCTGGGCTGCCTTTTTTGAACATACTAGCGTATTTTGTAGTGTAATCCTCTTACTAGAGCTATCAGTATCCTACTGAATACACTTCTGGTTGGCCAGGGCCCCAGGTGATAATTTAACCTCCTTATGGTTCGGTTATTTATCCTTCCTGGTGCTTTAAACACTGCCACGAGCTGGTGCCACGCGTCTGCTGAGGTCATAGGCCCGTCAAAGGCCTTCCTTAGTGCGTGTTGGCATATGTTGTACTCCTCTTGCTTTAAAGAGTAAAAAGGTTATTTTACCGAGTACACTGCTCATTGGATTGTGTTAGGTGGATTGTCATGTGGGCACTTTACAATTTAACTACTGTCACTAAGTCATATGTCCTGCTCCCAGCAAGGCAGGTGTTTAACACTCTGAGGTATAAAGGTCACGCCGGCGATACCACCGCGGTTTTTTTCTTACCAGTGTGAAAGAGACTCAAAATACTCCGTCGATGTTGCACATACAATTAAGAGTTATACACCATTTTAATCTGTGGAATATCTTCTTTTATTTGTGTACACTCAGAGTAAAAACAAAATGTTGTGCTTTTTGTAAAATAAAGAAAACAAACATGATGCGTGATCTCTCGTCTCCCTCTGAACGAAGTCCAATCTGATAGTTCTCAGAAAATGAACTGTAACTTAGTGAATACTAATCACAAAAAAATTACACTTATGTCAAAAGAAACGTTGAGATGTCAGGTTTTAAATCGTGTAAGTCAAATCGAAAACAAAAATTTTCTGTTTATGTAATCTGTATGAAAAGAGAGCCATGTCAGAAGTCTGTGATTCAGCTCATTATCCACTAATGCGGCCACGCCCACGGAGCGAACGCTATTCAGACGCAAATTCAGTCAATACATGCATACATCGTTTCAATCGTGTATTTATTGTCTTCAAAAGTGTTTTGAATAGCCATATTTAGCGATCTCTGGCCTCTGTTAGTTCCTTGATTGTCACATGATATGCCTCTTCTTTTACTGAGGCATTTGTGGACAAAAGGGGCAGAGCGCCCTCCAGCTGCAAGTATGAATTGAAAACACAGTACAACACAGTATCCAGCGCTCACAGTGATGACAATAAATACTGAATAAATATTACTCCTCTGTATAGAAAATTGATATAAACATATGAGAATCCATCAATATTTCTCCAAATGTGCATGCTTTTAAGCATATTATGGTCAATGTAAGATTTTAAGAGTCAAAATGTGAAGCTTGAGTCTTAGATCTTTTTAATGATGTATAGTTTGTCAACTGCACATTAACATTTAGGCTATATAACAAATATAGTAGCCTATATGAAATGCCATAGAGGTAGGAATGTTCAGACGCTTTGCCACACAGAAATACATTATATTTTAAAGTATATTAAAATAGAAAACCATTATTTGGTTAGAGACTTGAGACTTTTTTTTTTTAAAGTCTCAAGTCTCTAACCAAATAATGGTTTTCTATTTTGTCCAATCTTTTGACTGGTACTGTAATCTAACATAGGGCTATACAAAATTTTCTTCACATCATGTGCGATAATACGTGCATGCATGAGATCACAAAAATCATGGGTTTTTTTGTCCATAGTGGACATTAATCCTGTTATCAGCATGATCACAGAGGGTTTTTTCACAGCCTACCAGTCTGAAAGAGCTCATTAATATGCAAGTCATTTCAGGTCATTATTATGCGATTCTTTTGTCTTCTCAGGTGTAAATGACCCATTATTCATGATGACTCGCCTCCACGCATACTGTGTTTTTTTGACAAAAAGTGTCTTACAAAAACTAAATCAATATATTATTATAAATGAATGAGTAGGCAGTATAATTTTTACTTCATTCTGAAGCAAAAACTCTAGCTTACAACCTCCAATACCCAGAAGTCTTGTGAACACAGATTTAATATATATTTTTAGTCCTTATTTCAGTGACTTAAGTTTTTTGTTTTTTCAATAACCACGCATAAACGTTATTCCTTCAAAAACACAAACATGTACATACATGTTCCTCACATATTATTGTAGCCTAGTTTGTGCTGAATACAGTGTAATGACACCTGTGTCATTTATATGTTTATGAACAACTGAAAAAAGCACAAATGTCAGGGCATGTCAAAACTTCTCCAGGGCCCCAAAAATCCTCAGACCCCAGAGGGTTAAGGTGGCCCTCACAGGCCACCTTTGAATGTCCTTCTAATGTGACGAAATGCTTTTCGTATGTGAGTCATGCTCCATATAAAGCTATTATCATGATGTAGGCCCCATTTCTGGCCTCCAGTCGCTCTTACCTGCTCTCTTACCTGAAGAATGCATTGTGGAGATTCAGTATTCAGACAGGTTTGGCCAAGCTAAGTTTGTCCTATATCAGGTCGGCCTCTCTGGTGGCATTGGGGGTGACTTTGTTCCCCTCTAGTGACTGACCGGGGCTCCTTTTGGTTCCCTGGCCACATTCCCTTTAAGGGACCACTTTTCCTCGGAAAAGTTGGTCCCAGATGCCTTTAGCGGCCTTGGTAGGCTTTCTACGGAAGGCCTCTTTGAGGCTCAGCTTGGGCTGTTGGCCGTAGGGAATGCTGTCACTGACAGCCTTTGTGTGACCCGAGGGTGAGTTGCTATCTGGCGTTTCATTTTAAATTGCTTGACGTTTGTCTAGCCATCTTTTTGCATGCACTTTCCTTAAGCATGGCGGCATGGGTATATCGTTCCCCAAAGTGTGATTGAACGCAGAGTTGAAGTTCCCTTTGAAAGAGAACGTCTCAGGTTATGTATGTAACCATAGTTCCCTGAGAACAGGGAACGAGACTCTGCATTGCCCTGCCATGCTTCGGGGCTGCCTGCTGAACAGTCCCTCAAGACGAAAAGATACTGACTGTTTCTCCAGGCGCTCCTTTTATACTTCCAGGTCGCGCCACGTCATAGGCTGTCGCCGTCCAATAAGGATTGGAGTTGTTGGATAGTTGGCTTTCAGACACTGGGTCACGTGTGACTTTCCCCAAAGCGTGATTGAATGCAGAGTCTCATTCCCTGTTCTCAGGGAACTATGGTTACATACGTAACCTGAGACGATTTACTGAAAGTAAAGTCCTTTTTATTCTTATTTAATAATCATTGATGCTCAACAACTGAAATGTTACAAGTGAAATGTTGTTATTCATTGAAAGGTTAATGCAAACAACCCAACCAATGATCCATCCAACATAGTCAAACAAAGCCACATCAAGAGTTTGTGATGGCATCAGATATCTGGTTCCACTGTTTTTGTCAGTGACTATTTTATTCAGTCTTCAGCATTGAGAAGTTCTACCGAGATCTGAAGCTGCAAGTAACTATTCTAGATCATATAACAAAGGGTAAATGAGATCACAAGACTTATCTACAATGTCATCTGGGCTGCTCAAGAAATATTACTAGCCTTTTCATGCTACAGTTACGTAATCTTTCCAGGGTAGGCTACATGTGAGCAAACAAAAAAAGTCTTTCCCTGGAAGTAAAGTTGAATGTGTTATGAAGTCACATAACTGGCAGAAGCAGCTTAAGTTATTATAAATGTAAAAACATTTTACAATAACAGTTTTTACTGTATTTTTGATCAAATAAATGCAGCCTTGGTGAGCATAAGAGACTTTTAAAAATCTTACTGTCCCCAAACTTTTGAATGGAAGTGTACATACATGCTGCACAGAATATATACATATATATTTTATACATTTTTATAATAATAATAATATAATTATTTTATGTGTTGTTTAATCTTTTTGTTTAATGTGTTGTTTGAAATGCTTTTCGGGTAAATTTATCTTGTTTTAGGTTTACAATAAAACAAAACTGATTAAAAAAATGCATTAGTGTATTTACTGAACCACCAGTGCAGTATTATATTACAACAGGCTGTACTGTATCTCATTCTGAACAGTGGGTCAGTTAGACCGTTTACATTACATTGTTCAAGTGACTCAATAATGTATTTGAGTGGAATATGACCCATGAACATGTAATCAGGAAAAAAGCACATGGATTCCAATATTCTCAGATCGGTTTAAGGCCATATTCAAATGTGGAAATAAACCTTGTCCCCTGTCAATGCGAGTCGTACGTCATTGAAAAAGCGACTGTGGCAAATCACATGATTCCTTTCAATGCCTAGGCTGCAACAAGGGCTCTCCTCTTTTTTCTCTGTCTTAAGAGACCAATGTTTTGCAAATACAAAAGCTTGTATTATCATTTTGTCTGCGACCATTGCAAATGACACAGTTTTTACTTCCTTTTCGGGTCTTTTATGGGTCAGTATGTCTACCTTGGGTTGTTTCACCAAATGTAAATGCAGACATATGGGTCACTTTTAAAAGAAGATGTAAGCTAGTCGTCAAAAAAATCGGATATAGTCAACAAATTGGAATTGGGCATCAAGACCTTCAGTGTAAATGCGGTCTTAGAGGAAGGTAATTCTGTACCTGAATAGATGCTTCAGGCTCTTCACCTGTACCGTGATGGCCAGAGAGAATCCATAACGACACGCTCTCATTATCAAAACGCACTCCATCCGCAGCGTATCACCTGGAGTCACACTGGGCCTTTAGAATAAATGAAAGACAAAAAAAGAGAGGGAGCCAGAAAGAATAAAAAAGAGGTAACAGGTACTGTCATCAAAGAGTCCCCTCAGGCTTCTCTGGGGAAATCAGAGTCCAGATCGCTCTGTGGAAGATGGTACAGTGTGTCTCTAATGAGGTGCCACAGGTCTGACTGCACCTGTGCCTACAGTAAGGAGGGGGCTTCATTACTGGGGTTAAGCGCTAGCTAGTAAGAAGTCCATTTCTCAGTTAACCTCATCTTACAGACACCTCTTTGATATGCCACCCAGAGGCAAAAAATTAGACAAGCGGAGAAGAGCTCTTTGGTGTCTGGCATTGCTGGCACACACAGATCCCAGGGAATATTAAGTTTGCTTGCAGACGTGCCACGTCATAAGGATGCTAATATAGATGCTAATGCAGGAGAGATTCTCCTTAAGGGCTTTGAGATGAACCTTTCTTGTGTCTGAAATAAAATGATGAATTATGCACCGGCTATTAAGGAATCATTTTAATGGACCCCCATTTTAATGAAGCCCCTTCAGCCAGTATGTGAAGTTATGACTCAACTCATTTGTGTATTGCCATGTCTCACTCACAACTGTAGCACATTCTCACATGTTAGTAAAATGAATGGGAGCACAAGTTGCCAAGACTCACTTTGAACAAGCTAATCATACATAGCTCATAATAGTAGGTCTGTAATTTGGGTGGGAGATTTTTTGAAGTGGCCTGAAGCACAGTTGTCTGAGCACCTACTGATCACCCGTATGATGGTCTCTCTAAACCAATATGGGCTGTCTGGTCTACACCACATTTAAAAGGAAAGATGTTTTTCTCATGCCACTCTTACACTTTGGTCTGGTCTCTCTCATGGACATTATTTGAATAACATGACACCTAACAGGATGTTTAAGCTCACTCACATATTGTACAACTGCAAACACAAAATGTAATGCTACAGTGAAATTTTTTTTAATTTTAACATCATTTTCTGTATATTTTCAGATAAGACAATACATTTACTGTACTGTAATTATATATACACTGTACTATATATATAAATATAATAATTTATTCCTGTGATCAAAGCTGAATTTTCAGCATCAATACTCCAGTCTTCAGTCACATTCACATGATCCTTCACAAATCATTCTATTATGATGATTTGCTGCTAAAGAAACATTTCTTATTATTAATGATAAAAACAGTTGTGCTGCCTAATATTTTTATGGAAACTGTGAAATTTATTTGAAATGGAAATCTATTTTAGGGTCATTGACGAATAAGGTTTTTAAAAGTGTATAAAAACATAATGGAGATATAATTAATTTTGAAGTTTTATTAAGTGTTAATGAGATTATGTGGTTTTTATAATCAATTAACACTGCTTTTGTCATTTTTTTACAAGATGGACAATTTTTGTCACCAAAAAAGTCATTCAGTTTAACCAAAATTTTGGTTTTACAGAATGACACTTTTGGTTATACCGAATGACAATGCTAAGAGTCTGATATCTAGCTACCTAGCTAGCTAGCTACCAAAAGGACAATCAAACATTTCATATTCAGAACAAGTTTTTTAAATATTACAACATTTTCTATGTTTTATGGCGGTTGCACTGGATGTATGTGTATGAGCAAGTGAAAATATGAATTTTTCAAATAGTTAAAAGAGAGTTAGTTACTTTGCTTCATGACCATGTGGTCCTTTGCAGGTGTCTAAATGATCTCCCATCCTGTCACATGATATTGACCGCATGACGATCCAAAACGGTCCCTTTATATTGGTTACTCCGACAGACATCAATGAAATTCATTTTTCCGGACATTCATTCTCATAACAAAGTAACTACTTATACACATAATTTGAATACCATGTTGCACTATGTTGATATATGATATATACATGATATATGATATATTACATATAAATGTAAAAAATGTAAATGTAAAAAATATATACATTTATTACATTTTAAGATATTTTAATCACAAATGAAATGGCTGTATTGGCCTTTAGATGGTTAATCCGAATTACCAATTGACACTTCAAAATCTTTAAAATAGCTTTATATGTAGCAAAATATAATTATACATTATAATATAATATAATATAATATAATGATACTTTAGATGTCATATCATTGACCCTGTATTTAATATTTTCCATATTCACAAATATATATAAAATATTATATAAAATGTTTAATACATTTACAATGTAATATGTAACATTTGTTTGGATTTTATTTACATTTTAGTTCATTGGCGTTTCATGATATTTGATGTTAACGGTTTCATGTTTACTGGTGTTTTCAGCAGGGTTATTTAATCAAAGGATATTTATGCATGTAAAAGTTATGATAGTAATTGTTTTTATTTACTTATCCAATTCATTTTGTTTTTTCTCATATCCCACTGATTCATGGCTGTTTTATCTTCCCTCTTTTCCTCTCCTGTTTGTTTTCCCTCTCCTGCTCTCTTTGTTTGGCCTGAGTTTCCGTGTGTTAAATATCCCCCATGGATTAAGCCTCCCAGTATGTGTGTGTGTGTGTCTGCGTGGATAACTAGATGTGCATGTGAGTGTGTGCTGTAGGCCTTTATAGATGGCTCTCCCGGGAGTCTTTATACCCTACCAATGTGGTTTAGTGGGAGGTGTGTAGCCTGTCGCAGTGCTATAGTGGAATAGAGGTTTCGGGAAAGGGTGAGTCACTAGCACAGCATTACTCCAGTGTCTATACAATCCATCACAGGACACTGACGCCCTCCTGCAGCAACTGCCACAGTCACTATACCTGAGTCACAGATGAGGGAAAGCGGGAGACGGAAATGACAGGACTGGGAATGAGAAACTGTGTTGCTGTTCGTCTTCATGAGAAGTGCGTAATCTGACTGGCTGAAGGAATTCGACTGTCCATGCGTATATGTGGTTGGTTTGATGCAGAGAGGCTAGTAAACAAGAGAGACACTAGACGAGAGTGCAATTACCTGCCAGATGATGTGAATGTGTGTGATGTCCATTGAACCGATGCATTGATCTTCTGTGTGATGTCTCAAAAGCTTGAAGGCCTTGTAACACCCCTACATTCATAGCCTCAGCTTCTACAGGGGGTCACAGAAGCCCATTCTAGAGCTGCACCAGATGTTCCAACACAGACTCTTTTGTTCCATATACACAAAAACACATAAACAAACAGTTTGTAAATGTGAGATTTTTACATCTGTCCATCTGTCTGTTTGTCTAGAATAAATTTATTGTATTGGCTGGAATTTGAATCGGTACATTATACACCGATCAGGCATAACATTATGACCACCTTCCTAATATTGTGTTGGTCCCCTTTTTGCTGACAAAACAGCCCTGACCTGTCGAGGCATGGACTCCACTAGACCCCTGAAGGTATGCTGTGGTATCTGGCACCAAGATGTTAGCAGCAGGTCCTTTAAGTCCTGTAAGTTGCGAGGTGGGGCCTCCATGGATCGCACTTGTTTGTTCAGCACATCCCACAGATGCTCGATTGGATTGAGATTTGGGGAATTCGGAGGCCAAGTCAACACCTCAAACTTGTTGTTGTGCTTCTCAAACTATTCCTGAACCATTTTTGCTTTGTGGCAGAGTGCATTAACCTGCTGTAAGAGGCCACAGCCAAATATCATTTCCATGAAAGGGTGCACATGGTCTGCAACAATGCTTAGGTTGGTGGTACGTGTGAAAAAAAGTAACATCCACATGGATGGCAGGACCCAAGGTTTCCCAGCAGAACACTTCCCAAATCATCACACTGCCTCCGCTGGCTTTCCTTCTTCCCATAGTGCATCCTGGTGCCATGTGTTCTCCAGGTAAGTGACGCACCCACGTGATGTAAAAGAAAACGTGATTCATCAGACCAGGCCACCTTCTTCCATTGCTCCGTGGTCCATTTCTGATGCTAATGTGCCCACCATTTGTGCTTTCGGCGATGGACAGGGGTCAGCATGGTCACCCTGACTTGTCTGCGGCTATGCAGCCCCATACGCAAACAAACTGTGATGCACTGTGTATTCTGACACCTTTCTATCAGAACCAGCATTAACTTCTTGAGCAATTTCAGCTACAGTAGCTCGTCTGTTGGATCGGACCACACGGGCCAGCCTTCACTCCCCATGTGCATCAATGAGCCTTGGCGAGCCCATGACCCTGTCGCCGGTTCACCATTGTTTATTCCGACCACTTTTGATAGATACTGACCACTGCAGACCGGGAACACCCCACAAGAGCTGCAGTTGTCTAGCCATCACAATTTGGCCCTCATCAAACTCATTTAAATTCTTACGCTTGCCCATTTTTCCAGTTTCTAACACATCAACTTTGAGGACAAAATGTTCACTTGCTGCCTAATATATCCCACCCACTAACAGGTGCCGTGATGAAGAGATAATCAGTGTTATTCACTTCACCTGTCAGTGGTCATAATGTTATGCCTGATCGGTGTATATTAAAGCCCATGATAATACCATATATCACTGTATTTTTTTATTGCTTTAAAAAACAAATATTAGAAGCAAGTCCTTTAAATTTGAATTAATTTATTTTAAAGTGATGCTCAGTCTGCATCAAGCATCATATTCTAATATTCTCACAGGATTGCTTGTGTGAATGCCTCGAAGAAGTGGGGGAAGGGTGATATTTCTACAGTAAACACACCAGTGAATTCAGTTCATAAAAGAAGCTCCACTGAGAGACTTTAGGGTACCCGTGACCACCTGCACAGATGGGCCCATAAAAATCAACCTGCGCACACCGAGCTGCTTGCCAACAAGTCATTTGTTAAGTCAGTGCAAAGCAGCGAATCAATGCACATGTTCACATATGCTGAATTGAATTAAACCAAAAGCCACAAGCTCAGTGATTTATGCACATAAATATCACATTGCTGCACGGTTATAATAGATCCATGAGGAAAGATTCTGAGGCTTTTGACCTAAACAGGTCAAGTTCAAAAGTTCTGGGGATGATGCACTCCAATTATTTCCATGCCTGCAGAGTACATCAAAACACACACCTGTTTTCAGCAGGACGTCATCAATCCTTCCATTTTCCTGTTTAGTAACAGTGGACGGTAAGCGGGCTGTTTTTCGGCGCCCACCTACTCCCTTTTATTTGCCTTTTCCCAGCATCCCTGGGAGGCCACAGCTGATGATGTTATATGGAACGAGTGAGTCACTCCCTGCATGTGCATGTAGGTACACAATGTCATTTACTCTGGAGGGGGTCGTATCAATGTACACTATACAAACAATTACAACAAAGATCTTTCCTGCATGTACATTCTTCTTGCTGTGACCAAGACCACAATGATTGTGTGTGTGTGTGTGTGATTTATTTTTAGAAAAGATGTTTTAAGTTATTATTATAATTCCTTCTTCCTGCTGAAAACATAGTTTATATTTATCCTTCCAACTAAGGTCAAAATGTCAGTGTCACAGTTCATGTTGGTGTAGCAAATGCTTCTTCCTTTTTCTTGGAATTATAGTAGAGAAGCACAGATATTAAAATTCTGTCCAATACCAAAAAGCTAAAAATGCATTTCAGGCTACGGACAATATTTAAATGCTGTACTATTGTGTTTAATTACATTTAAAATAATAAAAAATAAAAAAATAAAACATCCAATCAGTTTAGATAATTAAAAATCAAATATCAACAGACACAATATGTAAATCACACATTTACAGATATAGTACTAATATACAATACCTTTCAAACATTTGGGGTCAGTAAGATATATAAAGAAGTCTTCTGTGTTCACCAAGGCTGCATTTATTTGATCAAAAATACAGCGAAAACAGAAATATTCTGAAATTGTATTACAATTTAAGATAACTTTTTTTCTATTTTAATATACTTTTAAAATATAATTTATTCCTGTGCTGGCAAAACATAGTTGATTTAAAATAGAAATGTTTTGTAACAGTTTAAATGTTTTTACTGTAACTTTTGATCAATTTAATGCGTCCTCGTTGAATAAAAGTATTGGTAACACTTTACAATAAGGTTTCATTAGTTAACATAGTTAACTACATTAGTTAACATAAACTAAGAATTAACAATACTTCTACAGCATTTATTAATCTTAGTTAATGTTAATTTCAACATTAACAGTGTTGGGGAAAGTTACTTTTAAAAGTAATGCATTACAATATTGCGTTACTCCCTAAAAAAGTAACTAATTGCTGTACTTAGTTACTTTTTATGAAAGTAATGCGTTACATTACTTTTGCGTTACTTTTTTTCACCTGGGCTTGTCAAGGCCCTCAGGCTGAAGGGAAAAAAAAAATATGCCTGTAAAGTAGAGAGTGCAGCTCAAACAAACCTTTCAAGCTGTTCTGCCATTCTGGATTAAAAAAGAATAGGATATAGGAGAAGGAAGTTCAACACTCTTATTTCTAAATCTAAACTAAATTACAGGTTTGGATAAAATTCTGAGATTGCATTTCACTGTTTTTATTCATTTTGAGGAATACTGAATGTTTTCGTGTAAGTAAGATGAGTAAATGCATGTTCGCATTTAGTCTAGAACTACAATAACCATCATTTGTCCTGACATTTATATGTGCCTGATTTCGATGCCGGGGAAATACATACAGTAAATCTGCTTGTGAATATTTTATATAACTACAATATAGGTAGGTTTAAATCCGCGTAATCACTTATATCAATGTTATATATATCCTCATATTGTCCAGCCCTAAAACATGTATAGTTTTTGTCAGTGTTCATTTAAAAACACCCAATTATGCAGAATATAAGATGGAAAATATTTAATTGATGAGTTGTCAACATAATATATAACAATACAATATATACGGTATGATTTTACCTCAAAATCCAACAATTTGACACAAAATGATAACTGCAAATCCATGTTTCTCTGCCTAGAGTCCAGGTGCTTCTGTGAATTGCAGTGATCCATTTGCTTCTTTTTTCTGTAGCTTTCGGCAGTCTTTAAATATATACCTCAGGTTTTGTGTCAAAGCTATTTGTACAGTCAATCACAAAGCTCTTTCCCGTTTTGGATGTGTTTCGTGTTTTTTTCGCGGCATTCATGCTGAAAACCAATGCTGCTGCTCAGTCTTTTGGTACTCAGTAGGCGTGACCGCAGTCACAACGGTCGACGGTGACGTCACGTGCATACCCTCTATACTCACCAAGCGATCTCCTAGTAGGACTCCTAACATCTGTGATACTCCAGTGATCTCCTGTACTGTGAATCTTACCTGTTTACTCACCTGGCATCTTGCCACTATCATTTAAGAGGAGTGTGCTTTCCCCCTCCTGTCACAGTCAATATCTGTATGCCTGTAATGTTATTCTGCATTCATCTGCTTGTATCTTCATAGACTTCTCTATTGCTCACCTGCTTGTGTTGTTTATCCTCTGTTTCAATAAATACCTGTTTGGGTTGTACTAACTCTGTCTCTGAGTCTGGTATTCCCTGACTTGACATTTTCAGTCCCATTTACAAGCTACTGACTGCTTTTTTGCTAAGAAATGTGGTTGTTTTAACTGTTTACGTGAGCTCAAACTTAATTGCAGTACCTTAATGCATTGTAAGTTTGCCTGTAAAAATAGCCAATGCTATGAGAAACATAAAGAGGGCAATAAAAGCATCCAGTGAAAGACTCTTCATGTCTTCGAGCAGATTCCTTGCGTAATAGAGCGTTCTTGTGATCTGTAGGCCGTTGAGTGTTGTAAGGTCTCCCCTGGGTCTGATGATTGGCTGCTGTTGTTTCTTCCATACGGTGTTGTCAATATAGCAGAGCGGGAGGCTTTGACATTGATGGGTGCGTAGTCATCCCAATCAGGGGTAATTGCTGTTTTTGTGCATCCGTGGGCAACCCGTATAGAGTCTTCGAGAGCTGTGAGTCACTATGTGCAGTTTGCAGGAAGCAGGAAATAATTTTGTTACATCTGAAAGACCAATCACACTAAAAATAGACAATTTCCAGTATGAAATGGAATTGTATTTATTGTTCTCTGTAATTATGGCGCTGACCATGTGGTTATTTGCATTTTTGCATGAGTATGATGAAACTGAATATCAGCCAGAACAATTAAGAAATATATTTTTTGCAGTGTTCATTCTCAGTGTACACAGTTTCTGTTTCTGTGTGTGTGGTGGCTCATCAGTCTGTCTTTGTCAGAGGCACACTGGAGTGAGTTGAGATCTGCGGAGCACCCGTTCAGCGAAGCTCATGATAGGAGGGTCTCTCTTTGAAGAACAAGGGATTCTGAGCATTTAGATGACTGTTGTGATGGCACAGGAATATCAAAAACAAGGGAAGAGAGAAAGTAGTGAACAACTGAAGTCACTTGACAGTAGGATGAGGGGGAGTGGGCCTGTTCGGGAACACGCAGTGCTTTGAGAAAGCTCTCATCTGTCAATGGTGAAGATGGAAGAGGGGAAAGAGAGAGGGACGTTTGTGTTCTCTGATTACTTAATGCAATAAACCAAGACTAGAAAGCCTCTCTGCCTCCATTGCTTTCAGAGTCTGGTATGGCGATGATGCTTTCAGAAGGCGTCCTGTCTAACTTTGATTTAATGAAGATTGTCAGAATTGGAGATGTTATTAAGTTCATCGTTTTACCTTCCCTCATCCCCATATTGTATTCCTCTCTGTCTCTTTCTCTGAAATCTCATTCAAAAGACCTGCATATGTTGGGTTTTGAATGCTGGTTTGCTGGTGTTTCACAGAGGCTTATTAACACTAGAACCGCCATGGGGTAAAATTTACCCATGACTGTTTTTCAAATAGGCTGCATAACAGATTTTCAATAAAATATCCAAGTCTCCCAGTCATTGATTTTTACTAAAATTGTGTTATTTACAATCCCCTGTTGTTAAAAATTGTTTAGATAAACCAGATTTAAAAAATGGGGCATTTATACCTAAAACTGCCAGCAGGTCAAATTTACCCCTATATAATTCCTATATTTTCACGCTGTATTTGAGCAACGTGAAGGCTTACTGTAAACGGTCACACAGCGCACGTTCAAATGAAGATGCTTTAGCCTACTCATAAATGTTCAAATTTGGAATTAATTAGTAATTTTTGTTTTACTTTTTTTTATCGTTTATTGTTTGCTACTGTGTTGCTATTTATTCAAGTCTGCCCGTTTCCTGAAAAAAATATTTTCGAACTATGATGTAATGAATAACACAATTTTTATGATTACCCCACGTTTATTGGTGTTGTTCTCTTATTCATATTATAAATCATATAACTAAACAAATGAATAATTAATTAGGTGAAGCTGCGCTTGAATTTGTCATTGCATCATCATGTTACATCCTATGCAGTGCGGTAAATTATTATTGCTCTTTATTGTCTATTTAGGGTATTTTAGTGATTTAAATAACATGGGTTATCTTAATATGTAAATAATGACATTTTATTATAATATTACTGCACCCAAATATGTATTTATTTCCTTCTAATTCTTGTTGTCGTTGCAGGCTGGTTTAGCCTATATTCACCAAAAAGTCACTAGTGTAGCCTGCTTAAAATAGCATAAAACAACTGGACAAAAACAGATGACAGTGGCATAATACAGTAACATAATAAATGTTTTAGCCATATCAAAACAATAATCATGTGCATGGGTATATTTTACCCGCTGGCGGTTTTAGGTATACAACGACCCCTGACGGTTCTAGTGTTAAGGTCACAGCTATGTTTACATTGACACTTTTTGCTTCAATCTGAATTAATTCATTCCGATTAATTAATCCGAACATAGTGTTTACATGATGTTGATGTGCACATTTATATGTCACAAGCTTCTGATCGGATTTACTCTTTTGACGTGCACACTGATGCATGAATATACAGTTTCCTGCTGTTGTTGCATAGTATACTAACCAATGTAACCATCCTCCTTTTCTTTGTTTTAAAAAGCAGACTTAATAGTTATCTATTTCAGGTCCTAATTAGGCTACGACTAGCCAGCCGGATCTCACGGCAATTCGTGCATATTTTATGAGGTGGCTAATACTTACAAATTCGTATTCGTACGACCTCACTCGTATGAATTTGTAAGTTTTTTGCTAAATCGTACTTATTATACGAGTTGCTGACCTACCCCTAACCCCGGCCCTAAACCTACCCATCACTGGGGTTTAGACGTGTCGTATAAATTCGTACGAGTGAGGTTATACGAATTCATATGAATTAACCACCTCGTAAAATACTTACGAATTGGTCGTGAGAGCGTTGGACGAGTACATGAACCATTGAGCCATGCTGCTTGTGTTTATCAAGCAGTAAGAATGCCCCTTCCCACACCAAAATCCATTCATCTGTGGATGAGTCTGAAACAAGGACTGGTGGGATGTTGTCCTGCTCCACTTCACAGACGATGAGTGGAAACAGAATTTCAGAATGACAGGACACTCATTTATGACAGTTTATTCAACAAGAAGAACAGTTGCTTATTTTTGTGGAAACCATGGTACTTTTTTCAGTATTTATTTGAAATAGGGGTTTTTTTGTATGTAAAAGTCTTTACAGTCACTTTTGATCAATTTAACGCGTAATGTAATGCTAAATCAAACTATTAATTTCTTAAAAAAGAAAAAACTTTTGAACAGTGGTGTATACAATTTGATAGATCAGTCTGACCAGGAAGATTAGAAGATACATTTTACAGCACTTGTACTTGTGCAGTGAAAGCTGCATTACAGGCTGCATACGTAGCTCTTTTACACAGATAAAGATGCTGAGAGCCATATCTCTGCGTCCAGTCGTGCAGTCGGTGTGTGAAGCACAGATATGAATGTGTTTCTTGGCCAGCTCTCAGGCTACAACAGAGGTTAATGTAGGTGTCTTGGAGTTTATCTGTGACAAAAGAACAGGCATATAAACTGGTTGCTGCATCTGCAGCCAGTGCTTCTGTTCTCACGGTGGTAAATTACCTGCATTGTGTTTCCTGTCAAAGTTTCTGTGCCAACACATGCTAAAGCCATGAAAGCTGACCATGGATAAAAACTGAAAGCACTCATGACTCCAGGTTTTTCAGAATAGCACTCCAATATTCCCATCAAGATATAAAAATAATATGTACAGACAGATGTTTATTCACAATAGTGTTTCACAAATACATAAAGCAGAATTATCTAATGTAATAAACTGAATGTGAAGCCTGAACTACTATGCAGGTCTGAGCTGGTTTGATCCTGTTGGAAAACAATATTAATCTGGTAGGAACATGATAGGTGGTTTTATCTGGTTCAAGCTGGTCAATACTGGCTGACAAGTGACCATGTTTCAAAAACCAGCTTGATGACCACACACCAGCTGTGTGTGTGGTCATTTTCTGGTCCAAGATGGTCTACCTGCTTGGACCACCTAAAGACCAGTTAAAAACCAGATTAGACCATCAGATAAAAATGCTGGCCTATCATGAAAGCTGGTAATGTCGGTATAAAATGAAAATTCACACTATTTTCTAAATTCATTAATGATCTTATTTTTGAACGTTTCATCTATGTATGTGTTGAATTTTTAAATATCATAACTCAATCTTCTGATGACTTCTGTCTGGTGAAGTATGCCGGACTTCTCCAGTCATTTTATCCTTTTAAACCCAGCCCCTATCTTGCAGTCAACTGCAAACTCACATTAAAATCTGCCACCATCCAATCAACCGATGGACAGAACCAAATACACATCCTATATTTTTTTCTTTTCCGATAATCCGTTTCATTCAGATGTACGTCACAATTGGAAGAAAAGACCTGTCGCTACTTCATTTTCACTAGCTGCATTTACATGGACCCTAATAATCCGATTGTAATTGGACTAGTAGCACAATCGGAATAAAAAAGTCACATGTAGTCACATCAATCGGAATGAATTGGCCAGATCTGATTAAAATTTAATTCGGATTGTAAGGGGTGGTTTATTCCTTTTGTAATCCGATCGAGAGGACATGTAAACACTTGACTGGATTGAAAACCGAAACTGGAGAGTACTGCGCATGTGCAATGATGTAGAAATAGCTTAATGTTGTATGACGCCCGGGACGAGCTGTTTTCAACACTGATAATAAAAAATGTTGCTTGAGCACCAAATCAGCATATTAGAAGGACTCTTTCTGAAGGATCATGTGACACTGAAGATTGAAATTCAGCTTTTCTATCACAAGAATAAATTTTTTAAATATATTAAAATGGAAAAAAAGTTATTTTGGATCAAATAAATGCAGACTTGTTGAGCAAAAGAGATTACTTTTAAAAACATTAAAAAATCTTACCAACCCCAATGCAAATGTTTATAGTACATAGCCTTCACAAGATAATGCTTTAAAATGAATTCTGTTAGAGAGTTCTGTTCAATAAAATACTTTACTCACCTGTTGAGTAATAAAAATGCAATCTCCACGTCGATTTTAAAACATTTCAAATCCCTCAGTTCTTGTCATCTCCGAAAAGCCAAGCCATTGTTGATTCTCATTTTATAACAAGCTCTGTCATGTTCTCTTTTTGCTAGCAAACTCTCCTCTGTTTTTTTTAAACGGGTGATTCCCCTTATGTTCTAGATTTACTAACCTATTCCACTCCCACACCATGCAAAGTAGCCGGAGCAACTTCTCTATATACGGATATGACGACTTGACACACACAGAGACGTATGTACGCAATTTACTGTGAAACCATCACAAACAGGTATAAAATTTAAACACTTAATAGGCTAATACCATAGTGAATTAGGGTAAGACAAAGCATGTTTTGGAAGAAGGATTGATGATGTATTGACTCGTTATTTAAATTTTGTTAATTTTAGCACATATGCAATATTGTGTATATACACCGATTAACATAACATTATGACCACTGACAGGTGAAGTGAATAACAAAAGTGAACATTTTGTCCTCAAAGTTGATGTGTTAGAAGCAGGAAAAATGGGCAAGCATAAGGATTTGAGCAAGTTTGACAAAGGACAAATTGTGATGGCTACACGACTGGGTCAGAGCATCTCCAAAACTGCAGCTCTTGTGGGGTGTTCCCGGTCTGCAGTGGCCAGTATCTATCAAAAGTGGTCCAAGGAAGGAACAGTGGTGAACCGGTGACAGGGTCATGGGCGGCCAAGCCTCACTGATGCATGTGGGCTGGTCCGTGTGGTCTGATTCAACAGACGAGCTACTGTAGCTCAAATTGCTCAAGAAGTGAATGCTGGTTCTGATAGAAAGGTGTCAGAATACACAGTGCATCGCAGTTTGTTGCGAATGGGGCTGCATAGCCGCAGACCAGTCAGGGCGCCCATGTCCACCACCGAAAGTGCCAACAGGGGGCACGTGAGCATCAGAACTGGACCACAGAGCAATGGAAGAAGGTGGTCTGATGAATCACGTTTTCTTTTCGGGTACGTGTGCGTCGCTTACCTGGGGAACACATGGCACCAGAATGCACTATGGATTTGGATGCACTATGGGAAGAAGGCAAGCCAGTGGAGGCAGTGTGATGCTTTGGCCAATGTTCTGCTGGGAAACCTTCAGTCCTGCCATCCATGTGGAAGTTACTTTGACATGTACCACCTACCTAAGCATTGCTTAGGTAGGGACTAACACAATATTAGGAAGGTGGTCATAATGTTATGCCTGATCTGTGTATATACATATATGTATGTCCTTCACATGGCCATGGCTTCACATGGTTCATTTAGAATGAAACCGAATTGTGCCACTTTACATTTGTCAACTCTGAAATCATTGGACAGTGCTTCTAAACAGAGCTAAATCTTATTTACTGTTTGTTTATAATATTGTTACAGCACCATTTTCTTATTTTTAGTTATAACAACAAAGATTCATAGACATCCAGCAACAATTTGCCTGGAAAATGCAGCTTTCCTTTGCTAGACAGTGCCAAAAAAACTCCTGCTATAACTGCCAAGTTAACTAATGCTTTTACAGTACATTTCCTTGTTGTAATTTCATGGCATGTTGAATAGCTCTACTCCCACCTGCTAAATTCAAAATTATTCCAGCTTTATAGCATCACTTCATTTATCTCTCACTTCATCACTGGGTCTCTATTTGCATTTCTGCTTCAGTTAATGTCAATAGCATTCAGAGTCTCTGAGTCCTGAAGTCTTTGAGAATAGAATAGAATAGAATAGAATAGAATAGAATGATCCAATATTCATAAAAGGTTCCCTGCACTACTGACACATACTTGAGAAACTGAATGAACCCCTGCAGCGTATATGAGTGACATGATCATTGCTGGAAATAAATGGTGATATGTGGACTATGAAATAAAATAGATACTTGCATGCATTTTTTTTATTTCCCATGCGGCTCTTGCACATTTGTATCCACCTTACTGAATAAAACATCTCTATTCTCACAGGATTCACCTAACAACAGGCCACTATTCAGTCTGGTTCAGACAGAGGTGACTGGTTCAGAGTCTGGTTATAGAGAGGAATAGAGGTACAGACAGTCGGACAGTAATGAGATGGTGTGGGGAACATTTTTGCTTACGTTGTGAACTGATTTAGGCAGTGTTGAATACTAACAAGGGAATCAAATGACATAATTAATGTGACTGCAGCATAGGACAATCCATCAGGTTTAAATTAGACCTTGCGTTGTGACGTTGTGACATACAAAACTACAGAGCACAGTAGCCCATGACAAATGTTTACTCGTTCTGGTCCGAGTGTGTCCTCTGGCTTTGGTGATCTGAGTAAATGTGGCTTCTTTGAAGTGGCTGAGCAGGTCTCTGTGACTGTGATTTGCTGTGAGTGGTGTCTTATTACAGAGCTAATGCTGGGGCTCAGAGCCCTATCATCTGCTGCTGAGGAATTATGCCTGGTTAGTGAACACAAATTACACAACCACACAAGCACTTTTGAAGGAGAGAATTTTCTGCTCAGTGTTAGACAGAAAGTGAAGAAAAACTTTTTGGTCAAGTTCATGTAACTAGGACTTTCAATTGATGCAAAAAGTGAAAATTAAATTAGTATTTGTTTAAATACTATATATTTAAAGGTGCAATATGTACGATTTTCTGTCCTCTAGAGGTCGCTAGAGGCCTATTCAAAACAAAGGCGTAGCTTGATGATGCCAAGTTTGAGCACGGAATCTTGGGACATGTGGTCTTCACCTCACAGCCGGTGGAAACCGATTGGGATAGGACTCGGGAAGAAATCATGTTCATGGATGCGATTATTAACGTTATTGTTGTATGAAGCAGAGCAGAACCGAGTGTTGTGGGAGCTGAACCAGGTGGAACTTTATTATGTCACAGTCGCCGGCGCTGCTTCCGCTTTTCCGGTCATGAGTATGAAGTAACACAGCTCTGTTTATTGTATTAGATACATTTGACTGTGTTGAAAATGATGTTATAACGTTACTCTGTGCGTTCGCTCGGTGGCTGCTGTGAGACACTGTTGCACACTGCAGATCGATTTTAGAATATCATCTTAAATGCTGGATGGCATGCAATTAATTTTAAAACGTATTGTATGATAGAGAGAAAATTCTGTCTTTCTGTTACTAAAAATCAAGCTGCATTTGATTATGCTATGTTAGCTACTTCACAAAATAGTGTTTTTCTCTGAGGCATGGTAAAGCATGGTACTCGCAAAAAATCAAGAAAATTAGATTTAAACAATAAGACTAAACATGTTAAGCTATATAACAATAATTAGTTTTCTGTCTATAAATATTTCAAAACAGTTGTTCCCTTGTCTATTAAAACGTAAATATTAAAGCGTCTTTGGTGTTTCCATGGTTTCTACAAAATAAAACTGGAAACCGAGTGTACCGCGGGTATGACGGCATTGACAGGCGACTCCTCACATGTCCCGGAGGCTCGGTTAAAACTGCAATTTTCTCACGATTTACAAATAGTTGCAAACATTTGGGATATTGTAAGTACTCAAGTGAACAAAATATATAACACTGGCCCAGTGGTTTTTGGATCTTTTACTGCAAAAGTATTACATATTGCACCTTTAATTAAATAACTCATATAAATGTTAATCAATTATAAATCATTTAAATAATTATATGATATGCTGATTAATTAATCAAATGGTTCACATTAAATCACATATATCAATATTTATTTAAAAAAGCCCCAAATTAAAATAATTTAAAACATTACATTATTTTGAAATGCAAGTAAATCACTGAATAGACGTTAAACGTCCAATATATTGTTTGTTTTATTGCTATATTACTGAGCTGAAGTCTATCACAGGCTAGCAGTCCACAGCAGTTTATTAATACATTTATAAATAAAAAATATAGTTAATAATATACACTGCCATTTATTTGATCAAAAATACAGTAAAAACTGTAATATTCTGATATTATTATGATTTAAAATAACTCTTTTCGAGTATCCATTTTTATGTTTTAAAATGTAATTTATTCCTGTGATTGCCATAGAGTGCAACAGTTGGTATCTCTGTATTTTTGTCTGATTTCAAAAAATTTTTTTGCTTCAAATCAAAGTTTGTAATGTTATGATTCACCTCATAGCTGATTGGTTTGGTTCATGGCTTATAACGCTTATAATTGAAATCCCTATGGGAGAAATTAATGGAATTAAATAAATTCCGAAACCACTGAAAAAGTTGTCGGACACTAATGCACTACTCCGGTCTTCAGTGTCACATGATCCTTCAGAATTTATTCTAATATGCTGATTTGCTGCTCAAGAAACATTTCTTATAATTATCAATGTTAAAAACAGTTGTGCTTCTTAATATTGTTGTGGAAATATCATTTATTTTTGTTTACTACATTAACGTGTGATTGACAGGGCTATAACACTCTTTCAGTATAACTTTTTCTTCAGCTGACACATGGTGCAACTTTCTGGCTTTAGTTTTAAAAAAAATGTGAGAACAACATTCAGCATGAGTCATAAGATTCTCATCCTTTACATGTCAATCAGCACAAACATCACACACAATCCTGAAGCATTACAGACAGGCTCCCTGCTGCTCTCTCCACAGAGCTTGAGTTTATTTCACTCAGGTCCTGTGAATGTAGGAGAAAGCGTGGCATGCAGACGGAGAGATGGCAGGTGCTTTTCCTCACCCCCGGCCCCTCTCCTGCAGTGTTCTCCTCTTTGAGGATTCCGTCACTTAAAAGAGCAGCTGTCTCATTCCCTTCGTGCGCCCCACTCGCAATCCTGCTGCATGATCTAAGTAACAATCTCTGTTGATCATTCTTTATCACCATCACCTTTTAAGGTTTTTTGTTAAGACCTTCCTGCATTTATTCAGAATTAGATCTGAAATCATATCTAATTTGGGGTTGCGAACATCCCTTATCCCCATTACCTCTCCTCCTCCAAGTGGGTTTTCATCTGACAAGCTCAGAATACTAGAGAAACAGCAGCCACATTCCACAGCAGCTCTCTTCAGGCGCACCAGCTTCCAGTGCCCACTATTCAATTATCCTGGATTTGGGCGTGCTGGTCTGAAAATGAGGTGTGTTCAGGCGCACGTTACTATTTTGAGGCAACTGAAATAGACTGCACCATTGACCAACTGAAACCTGGTCTAAAGTCAATGGCGCAATATTTGTTTTGTTATTTAAAGGATTAGTCCACTTTTAAATAAACTTTTCCTGATAATTTACTCACCCCCATGTCATCCAAGATGTCCATGTCTTTCTTTCTTCAGTCGAAAAGAAATGAAAGTTTTTGATGAAAACATTCCAGGATTTTTTTCCATATAGTAGACTTGAATGGGCACCAAACAGTTGAAGGTCAAAATTAGTTTCACTGCAGCTTCAAATTGTTTTGAATTCAATTTTTTTCAGAAAATGAGCAATGGTTTCACTAGATAAGACCCTTATTTCTCATCTGGGATCGTGTAGAACAATTTGAAGCTGCAGTGAAACTAATTTTGACATTCAACTGTTTGGTGCCCATTCAAGTCTACTATATGGAAAAAAATCCTGGAATGTTTTCATCAAAAACTTTAATTTCTTTTCGACTGAAGAAAGAAAGACATGGACATCTTGGATGACATGGAGGTGAGTAAATTATCAGGAAAAGTTTATTTAAAAGTGAACTAATCCTTTAAAGAGCATGTTAGGAATATGCGCCTACATACAACGTGCGTACATTCTGCTTGTTACACACACGGTGATGCGCAGCAGCACAAAAACGTGCCAAATATTAAAAATAAAAGGATTACGATGTAAAAGATTGTTATTGTGTGCATAACGATAAAAATACTATGGTGGAATCCAGCTTGTCTTGTAGATGGTCTGCTCGCACGCTTTAACCTCGTGCATGAGCAGATCCGTTTCCTCACTAGAGAAGCGTTCAGTTTTTCCGCTTGCAAATTCCGCCATGTGAATTGCTAATCCGCAATGGCGTAAGCATAACTGGCTTTTAAAGGGAATGGGAAATGAGACTCTGTTTGGTTTATTGCACATTACGCCCAAAACAAAACTTCAGTAAGAGAATAGGGACAACCATTTTAGACCATGCGCCAGGCTCGCTGATCATTTTCCCCGTCCTTTAACTAAAGTGGATTCGGACATGCCCTAAGCGCACTTACGCTGTGCACTTTAGACCATGCGCTTAGATCATTCAAATAGGGCCCTATAAGTGTACTACCATGACAAGATGGCGTTTGTACCTTAATAGATTCTTTTGAGTAAAAAAATAAATAAACTAAAAAATTTGCAATCTTAAATCTTGGTATATTTTTTGGTCTGAGGTGGAAATTATAAGAAATAACATTATAAATATATACAGTCAAACCAAAATTTATTCAGACACCTTGAACATTTCATTCATTATTACAGTTTATTAATTATATAAAAACATTAATAAAATATGACAAAATCTCAGAGATAAACTGTGTCAGAAAACACTAATCTTAATTATGTCAGATAACACTTAAGCAAAACATGGTCAGCTCAAAGTGTCTGAATAATTTTTGGTCCCAAATTATTATCAATTTTACCTGTAGTCCACTGTATGAAGAATTTTTGGGTATAATATGTCACAGTTTACTTTATTTTGTTATCCTCACTTACATAAATGAACTAGTGTCCTCCACCCACTAGTAAAAAAAAAATATCTAGTGTATATCTAGTGATATATATATGTGAATAAATGGCTAATCACACAGTACATTAGCAAAATAGTTTGGAAAATATCTGTAAGACAACCATTACAAAGCACATTAAACACATTGTGGCCTAATGGATAGAGAGTCGGACTTGTAACCCAAAGGTCATGGGTTCGAGTCTCAGGTCCGGCAGGGATTGTCGGTGAGGGGAGTGAATGTCCAGCGCTCTCCCCTGATAGTCATATTAAGTCCTTTGATGGTCAACTGACTGTGTCGACTCCAAACAAAACATATTTAGCATATCTAATTCAATTTGATGGGTCTTTTGCCCCACTGTGTGTATTCAATTAGAGCAGGTGCCTCACTGAAATAATGAAGGCATTTTTCCATCAAAAAAATAAAGTTTACAAAAAAAAAAAAAGGAACAGATGTTGCAGGTCTGCCATCATTCTTTTTGTCCCCAAAGTTTTTTTCCCCGAATTTCATAGTACAAGCTTTATTCATGATGCAAGACAAGTGATCGAAAAAATGAAGAGTTATCCTGCAATAGTAATATATATATTAATAATCAATAGTAGTAGTAGTAGTAGTAATAATAACAACAATAATATATTCATATAATATTCGTATAATAATGTATATTATTTTAATAATAATGATGATAACTTCAACAATAATAAATCAGTAAATATTGTAATATGTTGTGTTTTTTTGATAATTTATTTAACAGCAATAATAATTATTAGGACTAATTATATTAATAATAAATACCATAGTACATATTTTAATACTACTACTACTGCTGCTTATAATAATAATAATTATTATTATTATTATTAAATAGATAATATAAGTACATGTGTAACCGAACATACAAACTGGCCATTTGTCCAACCAATAGCAGACACAGAGAGTGAGAAACCAGTTTCAAAATATTTGTATTTTTACAGTTCTGTTTTGTTACGCTAAAAACACAGAAATTACACACTTCCGCTTAAAATCTGTATTTAAAAAAAGTCTTCTCACATTCCATTAGTTGTCATAAAAGTCTGCCATTTGAACCAGTCCCTAGTAGAGACTCATCAGTCATTCTTATAAACACACATGCTTGAAACACGACAGCAATTAATGTCGTCTCCTGTTTCCAGTGAATCAGTGCTGAGTTGTGGACCTATAGGGGTCCAGTCAGAGCTCAGACACAGTGCTGTTGGCCTGCAATATTGGCATTGTGAGAGCTCCTGAATAGGGCCATCTGCCCGGTGCCTGCTGATGGCTGTCTTGGCTGGTTGTTCTTGAACAATAAGGACATGAGGACTGGCTTTGTGGCCAGGCGTCAGACTGGACAATAGTGGAGAGGGGAGGAATAGAGGCAAGCAGAGCCCCGGTCTGCAGGCACACTCGGTAAACACTCATTCTAATAAGCCCCTCATAGACAGATTATCACGGCAGGCGGGAACAATGTCAACAATGCTAATTATCCCAAGATGTATGCACCAAGCATTCACAGTTGTCTTCGTGGAGACATATGTACATACAGCACACATAGACGGAGCGCAAATGATCTCTATCTAATTATTACACCCACACTGATGGATGCCATAAATTTGCACAGATGCAAAACAGAATGGTCATTCATCAATCATAGATTGTTTGTGGATCTTATGGTGTTCTGATTCAGATTCAGTTGTCTTTACACCTGGTATTAACATCCGGTTTGGGTGATACAATCACAAGTGGTTGGCAGAGAAAACAGGGTTCAAAATGGACCACTAAAATTACATTTGAAGGTAAGCGAAAATACATAAGCCCACATTGTATTATGTATGGTGTAAATGCTAAAACAGGTTTTAAATGGAAGCATATGCATCCAACAGCTAATATAGAGGCTCACATTAAATGTAAAAGGATAATAGGAAGAACATATTTTGTGTACGTATACAGTAGTGTGCAGACTTTCTTCTTTTATATTGTTCTCTTTTTTGCACTCTATAAGCATACAATAATAATAATAAAAAAAACAGAGACCCTCCCCTCAAAATGTGTTCACAAGTGGTCGCAGCAGACACATTTGACATACATTACTACCAAATGTAAACGATTGGATTTTAATATTGAACAGTATTTTTTTTTAGAAATTATTATTTTTATTGATCAGAATTGACAGTAAGACATTTATAATATTACAAAAAAAATCTGTTCTTTTGAACTTTTCTATCAAAGAATCCTGAAAAAGAGTATCATAGTTTGCACAAAAATATTAAGCAGCACAACTTACCAGCCCCAAACTTATAAATAGGAGTATATGTAATATGCTTTATAATCGCGTTTATCTCTCCCATGATTCATGAATACTGGGATAGAAGGGTCAACTGCCTGAGTCTACGTGCTGGCTATGGCTGTTTGCCTCTTCTGCTGAATTATGAATGGGTAAGAAATTAATTTTTCATCAGTCTCTTAGCAGGAACCTCAGGCAGCAGGGGTGGAGTCATAGTCATGTGACACTGTTGACTGTGTTTGACTC
This sequence comes from Anabarilius grahami, assembly GCA_003731715.1. Lineage (NCBI taxonomy): Eukaryota > Metazoa > Chordata > Actinopteri > Cypriniformes > Xenocyprididae > Anabarilius > Anabarilius grahami. The sequence goes on from RJVU01019258.1 coordinate 2,165,194, forward strand.
ATCTCTAATTGATGTGGTTGTTTGGCTTCTCCTATTGACAGTTAGCAGGGTTATTGAGCATGTGGGGTTTAGATTTGAAACCATTTGGAACATAGAGAACTTTATACAAAGACAAATATTGTAGAGCTTTCCACAATTAACTAATTATGAAATGTCAAACTGTTTACTCTTCAATGATTTTAACTGCTCATGATGATTATAACAAAGACAAGACTTTGGAATTGGTGATGTGTTTGCCCTTTTTAAGCTGTTTGCTTTATTTAATTGATTTACTGATAAAACAGAAATAAAATCATTCAGGGACACAGTTCTCAGATTGTTTTGTATGTGTAGGCTGCTTAAAGAATATGCATGCAGTTGCCCCACATAAAATAAGTATTTTTTATATTTTATAAATACGTATCAGGGGGAAATTATCGACAAATACAAAGTTCTGTCATGAAACTCTAGATAGTGTAGGCTGATCCTTAACTCAATCTGTTTGTAATCACATCAATCACTATAGTGCACAGCTGATTGGTTCCTGCTGTATCAGTAGCTAATGAGCTTTTGCTGCTTAACCTTCAAATACTTGGTCTGCATTTGTTGTAGCAGCGTGCTTTCAGAAACCCTCCACCTTCCCCAGCTCCACCTGTATAGATCTACTTATGGGTAATTCATACATGTTATATTGTACAGCAGCAGCATGTTATGTTATGTTTGTATTGGCAGTAGCAAGTCCTGTACTTCTTCTACAGCAGCAGCGTAGCAGATCTATTCCATCAAGACCAAACATATCAACATTGTCATGTTTTACATGACAGAATTAGAATTTTCATCATAGTCGTGCAGCCCTAAAATCCTGTAGGTTTTTGTGCTGGTTTAAGGAGACAATTACCAGCGTACAAATCCTGTAGTAAATTGTAAATAAATCCCATTTGTTCCTCTCTGGGGGGCCGTCCTACACAGCCACCCCGGCCTGCTTGATTCAAGAGTCTGCTTGTTTTACGGGACAGAGGGAGCAAGTCCATATGTGAGCAGTGAGAGTTTGCTTTGCAACTGTGATGTAAAAAGAAGACTGTTGGCTTTTTAATAATAATTTAAAAAAATCCTTTTGTATGTCCTGATCCAGCTTCCAACATAACAAACTATGGTTGGGTGTCCTGGCATGTCAAACATGTCTCTTCCGTTGAAGGGTTCTTGGGTCTAGCTGGCTGTAGATCAGACTGTCACTGACCAAACTTGCCAACCACAACCATTATTTCACACCTATTCACACATTTAAATACACATACTTTGCAAGCACCTTGTTCTCCAGTGGCTAATAACCAGAACCACATCAAGTGCAATTAGGATGATTGACGGATGCCAATAGCCTCTTGTCTGGCATTTCAGTTTAATTAATTCCATTGTTTAATCAAGCACACAATTTAATCTTCGGACTTCAGTAATTTTAATGGAAGGTGGAGGTCCAGAACGGCCTTATGCTTTGGAGCGGCGAATCTCTTTGATTAGATCATGATTACAGTCCATCTAACGCGAAGAAAAAAAAAATATTGCAACAGAACAAACTTTAATGGCACTTTGTAAACAGAATGCGGGTTCAGTCTGTTTTGGCTATTGATGAGTTGACTGTGTTGTCATTATGTTGTCAAGCTGCCAGGGTGAAAATGCACATACCCTTTTAATAGTATGTAAGTGAGCGAGATGTGTATATACCCAGAATAGACATAAACCTCCAATGTTTTTGCCTCTTCTGAGTCTGACCCAAAATGCTAATTGTTTTCTTACATACACAATATGATACGATAATACCTTATTGAAGTGCCATGAAACCCCCTGTTTTAGCTTGGTCATTCATGCCTTAGATTTGAAATTTTTTTTTTTTTAAATGGGCGTGTAAAGCTGTGGAAAAGTGGGAGTGTATAGGGTGAGAGAGGGGAGACAATAAAACACAGACCTGCAACACACTCATTATCCAGAAAAATGAATATTAATGAGCAGGGGAAAAAAACTCACAAACATCTTATCATTAGAGACTACTAACAACTATCACGAACAAATCAAATATGTTTTGATAAATTATTCTTAGAAATATGAACAAATAATCATTATAACTTTGCAGAGCTATTGGTCTATATGCAGAATAAGGGAGAAAATTTAAAAGGTCCATAATATTTTCATTATGTTTTACGAGCACTACAATCGCTGAACAGATGATAACGTACTCGGTTACTGACGTAACCTCGGTTCCCTGAGATACGGAACGAGTACTGCGTATGGGGAAAAGTCTCCCTTTTTCCCCGTTACTGAAGCCTTTTTCAATAACGCAGTGCAACTGCACCGTCATTGGTTCACTCATAGACAAGTTGTTGAACCAATGACGGCGCGGCACGGCCGCGCAGCCTATGGCGAAGAGCGCGCAAACCTTCCCGCCGAAAGAGGCGGAGTTAGGGACTATATAAGCAGGCATTTCGCCATAGGATTTCAGGTCATACGACTGAAGCGACGACACTGAAGCCGCAGCCTTGTGGCACGGCAAGTAACGCAGTACTCGTTCCGTATCTCAGGGAACCGAGGTTACGTTAGTAACCGAGTACGTTCCCTTTCGATACTCCACTCGTACTGCGTATGGGGAACGAATTCAACCGCGCCGTGCCACGGTAGGGAACGACATAACTTGTCCTGGACACCGAGAGGGGACCAAGAAACAAGTAAGAAGGCCAAAGCCGCCGTGAACCCTTATTGCACTACAAGGAGATAACTCCTGAATTGGTGTGAGGCGGGGCTCGAAGAGGCCGCCTGGTTACACCGAGAGGACCCGAGCTTGCAAGGTCGAGGACCAGCCGGCCGCCTCACAGATGTCTTTGAGGGAAACTCCATTGGACCAGGCCCAGGAGGAAGCCATTCCTCTAGTGGAATGGGCCCTGACTCCTAAGGGGCATTCAACGCCCAAGGAGGAGTAGCAGAGATTGATAGCATCGACTATCCAATGTGAGAGGCGTTGCTTTGAGACCGAAGACCCTTTGGTGCGGCCACCAAAACAAACAAAGAGCTGATCTGACTGCCTAAAAGGCTGTGATCGCTCCACATAAGCTCTCAAAGCCCTGACAGGGCAGAGCAACTCCAGCTCTCGTTCGTCCGCAGAGGGAGGAAGAGCAGAGAGCGAAATGACTTGTGCTCTAAACGGAGTAGAGAGCACTTTAGGGACGTAGCCATGCTTGGGTTTTAGTACGACCTTAGAGTCGTTGGGCCCAAATTCGAGGCACGCAGGGCTTACAGAAAGAGCCTGAAAGTCGCCAACACGCTTGACCGATGCTAAAGCAAGTAGCAGAGCGGTTTTTAGCGTCAGGGGCCTGAGGTCAGCTGAACGCAGTGGCTCAAAGGGGCTACCCTTCAGAGCTCTGAGGACCAGGGAAAGGTCCCAAGTGGGAACAGTGAGGAGACGAGGTGGATTTAATCGCCTAGAACCCTTCAAGAAACGCACCACAAGGCTGTTTCTACCCACTGACTGGCCAGCGATAGGAGCATGGAACGCCGCGATGGCTGCTACATACACTTTAAGCGTTGAAGGGGCGCGCCCCAAATCTAAACGCTCTTGGAGGAAGGACAGTATCGGGGATACGTCACACTCCACGGGGTCTATGTTGCGTGTGGAACACCATTCAACAAAGAC
>RJVU01019258.1:2180301-2204355 GCA_003731715.1 Anabarilius grahami
GCTTTTTAAGTCAGTTTAATTTGAAACATTGATAATAAGTTATTAATTAAAATACTTTTAAGTCACTAGAGGCCCTCTAGTGGGTTGAGAACCATTATATTAGATTGTACAGTTTTACATATTAGTAGACTATTTGTTGTATATTGAATTTATGCTTTAAAAAAAAAGGTGCAGAGTGTGACATCTGGAGTATTCAGAAATTTTACTACTGTGGCGTTATTTTATTGGCTAATGTTGAGAGCACATTATTGTAAAGCGAGAGTGCAGACATTTGAAATTAAAATAATGTCATATTTCTATAGTGTTTTGCATATTGTGTAGCAGGGAAGTATGCAAATATGAATGCAGGGATACAGTAAACTACCAAATGCACCTTTGAATTCGCTTCTGCACAAAAATATGTTTTGGTAGAGATGATTGTAAGGATTTTAATTGGGGATAAATCTGCAGGTCACCTGCAGGATATTAATGAAGAAAAAGAGAAGAAAGCGAAGTAAACATGGTCGTTTTTTGCCTTTAGCTTAGACCTTAAACGCTGAAGTCCTCAAAAGCCCAAAACACCACGAGAACAAAGCTCTTTTTCTGCTTATTTATATAAACAGATGTAGAAAGAAATTTAAAACAGGCAAAAGAGCTATTTGAGCATGTCTTCATATTTTATAGGAGTAACTTCAAATAGGTAAATTTTTTTCATGCCATCAAGCAGATCTAAACATGAAACTAGCCCATGTGTCCTTCAGGCAGATCAGAATGTGCTGGAGAGGCACTAATTGAGCAAAATAATACAATTAAGGCTAAATCCTCCATTAACGAGGTGTTCAAGGTTGCTTACTCTGTGCAGAATTAACTCTTGGCTGGAGACCTTCATCATGCTGATTTAAAAGGGGCAGCGTGTTAACAAGCAATCAATTATGCCCCTTAAAATGTGTGTGTATTTGGATGGTGGCATGATGAAGGGTTAATGCATTTAAATTTACTATAGCCCACTGGGTTGCAATTGCAGAGGCGGGATGCAGGGTGGGCGCAATAGAATTCACAGATTTGTCGCCTCCGTTTAGATGTTTCCATTCAGCTAACCTCGCCTGTTTAGTCATTACATTAGAACATCCAGTTCTGCCTCGAGGTTTTTAAAAAATAGCTTGAGAAACACATTGGCTTGTTGATTTTGATTTAATATGAACTGTGGTTTCTTTAACTTGGTTGTATTGTTTGTTCAGCCTAGGTTTTTATCCAGCAGGTGTCATCCTGCAGCATTTGCTAAGCAGAGGTGAGGCCTCCCAGTTCAAGAGGTATTTCACCCAAAAATTGAAATGTTGTCATCATTACCCTCATGTCGTTCCTGTGTGATTTTCTTTCTCTGTGGAACAAGAAGAAATTGACAAATGTCTCAGTGTTTTTTTTCATCAAAATATCTGCTTTTGTGTGTCGCATAAGAAAAGTCAGGTTTGGAATGACATGAGGGTGAATAAAAGATGACAGAATTGTAATTTTTGGGTGAACTGTCCCTTTAAAGGGATAGTTCACCCAAAAATGAAAATGTGATGTTTATCTGCTTACCCCAGCGCATCCAAGATGTAGGTGTCTTTGTTTCTTCAGCAGAACACAAATGATGATTTTTAACTCCAACAGCTGCCGCCTGTCAGCCGTATAATGCAAGTCAGCGGGAACTTGGACTATAAGAGTAAATAAAACACGAAAGACAAATCCAAATGAAACCCTGCGGCTCGTGACGACACATTGATGTCTTAAGACACGAAATGATCGGTTTGTGTGAGAAACCGAACAGTATTTATATAATTTTTTACCTCTAATACACCACTATGTCCAACTGCGTTCATCATTCGCTTGGTGATGTCTGATCGCACTCTGACAATGGCAGTGATGTCTCGCGCTTATACTTCAATGAGTGCAAGACATTACTTCCACTGTCAGAGCGCGATCAGACCTCATTAAACGAGTGCTGAATGCAGTTGGACATAGTGGTGTATTAGAGGTAAAATATTATATAAATATTGTTCGGTTTCTCGCACAAGAAATCAATGTTTCGTCACGAGCCGCAGGGTTTCATTTGGATTTGTCTGTCGTGTTTTTTTACTCTTATAGTCCAAGTTCCCGCTGACTTGCATTATACGGCTGACAGGCAGCAGCTGTTGGAGTTAAAAATCATCATTTGTGTTCTACTGAAGAAACAAAGACACCTACATCTTGGATGCGCTGGGGGTAAGCAGATAAACATCAAATTTTCATTTTTGGGTGAACTATCCCTTTAACATCCCTTTAAATCTCTTTCTGATTCTTTAGAGAAGTGCATCCTAACCAGGGGTCCAGGGCCTCCTTCTAAAGCTGGGTGCAGACTGTAAGATTTATAATAGTCCTTAACGATTGTTGCTTGTCAGACAGTATGAACATGATCCCCGCTGTAAGCCATGTCACCCTGTACGGCAGTCAAGACGTGTTAAAAACGGACATACACAAGAACACTCATCCGGAGTTTTACATCGTAAATCCATGACACTTTCAGTGACTGAGAACTGAATTTACATGCGGGATAGAAATGGCTAGCAACAAAACAAAAAATTCTCTAGTGTTAATTTGGATCATGTCTTTTCTTGAAAAGAAAAAAAAAATGAAGATGTGTGTGTGGAGCAAGCAGTGGTATGTTGTATCACTTATTGCGTCATCTATTGGTTTCACACTGCAGGATGGCACCTCAAAACTTCAGACACTGCCAGAATGTCGTCGGAGGTAAAATTTGATCACATTGGTCATTAATCAGCTGTAGGTGAACATGTCAAACTAGTGATCAAAGACTTTAGATTTTGGCCCCATCAGAGGAATCTTTTGGATTCTCAAAGTTTGTCTCAGGCGGCCAAATCGTGGCCAAAATTATACAGTTTGAATCCGGCTTAAGATGGCCTCAAGATCACTTATAGGGTTAGTTCACCCAAAAATTGTCAAAAATTCTCCCGGGCATGTTTCAGTGCTGTTTATGTTCTACATCAGAATGCCGACTCATTATTGGCCAGCTCCTGCATCAGAATCACACGAATGCATTGTGCTGCTCACTGGAACAGTGGTGGCCAATACTGAGCTGGCGTTCTGTCGTGAGCGTTGAACATAAACAGCGTATGAGAATGACACAGAAGAGAAGAGATTGTTGAATAAAGTTGTTAATTTTGTTGTTGCGCACAAAAAGTATTCTCGTCGCTTCATAAAATTAAGGTTGAACCACTGCAGTAACGTCGACTGTTTTAATGATGTCTTTAGTACCTTTCTGGACCTTGAAAGTGGTGGTTAAACTGCTGTCTATGGAGGAGTCATGTACCTCTCGGATTTCATCGATAATATCTTAATTTGTGTTCTGAAGATGAACAAAGGTCTAACAGGTGTGGAACGACATGAGGGTGAGTAATTAATGACAGAATTTAAATTTTTGAGCGAACTAACCATTTAAAATGGTTGAAAATAAAGACAAAACAAGCAATAAAATGCAAAAACAACTAAAATTCATCCCCTATTTTATTTTATTTTTTTTAAGAATTATAAAAATTTGATATCTAGACCCGGAAAAGCTATATAAATTATTAAAAACCTATAACTCCATGGGCATTTTTATATATTCTATGAATATACATTTTGTATTAAAAACCTTATCATTAATCCTTATCCAGTAAATCAGGAAAAAAAAAGAAGAGAAGTCATGGGTCCTTTGAATGTTATGGACAACAACAACATTTTTGCCTTGGACTCACTGCTTTATCGCATTAGTTTTGAGGAACATTTTTCTAATGTGGTGTAATTACTTGGCACAAGCACACAATTTGAAATGGTTTCAAAGTAATGATTTTGGAGCGCTTGTGATAATAAGGAGGAATGGCATTTGGTAGATAGGGTTTAGGTTAATGACTCTGGTCAGGACTCTTCTTCTGCTATTCATCATTTTAATGATTTCTCTGTAGCTAGTTATGCATATATCAATTATGAGGGGACACATTAATAAATAACAATGAATTTGTGAGTGAAGGTAAAATGACTTGAGAAAATTGTGAATAATGGGTTAAAAGGCACTGAAAGTCACTAAACCAACAATGAGAGTAGTTTTTTTTAAATAAAAATTATCTTGCAGAAGCTGTTTTTCTAGCTGATTTGGTTTCTGCTGATCATACTTTGAACCCTGAGACCCTTCCATAAGCCTTTGCATGCTGGGTAGACTAAAAACAAAAGAACACTTTTTTCAAGAGAACACTATCCTGCTGTGCTCCTTGCTTTTTTGATTACTTGTTTGCATTTTTTTAAAGAAGTGAATGCATAAGTGGAGTATCCAGCTACACTTCTTTCTGTTCTCTCTGCAATAACAGCAATACCCTCCTTCTCAAAGTAGCATCACTAAGAAAGACAGTCTTTCCCCTTTCAGTTCTTTGTGTCTACACAAAAAAGAGTGTGAGAGAAAGAAAGAGAATCAGTGGATCAGAAAGAAGTTGTGGCTGGTGTATTATTTCACTAGTGACACTTCAAATGAATGTTGGGTAAAATTACAACAAAGTGTGGGCGTCCCTTTTTTTCTCAGGTCTGTGACTGATATGTGGATAGGATGTGTAACAATGAGCCTGCTGGTCCTGAGAGTCTCTGTCTCTCTCTAAAAAAAAGTTTTTGTCAATGAAAGACTTGCTGGTCGAGCTGTGGCACAGTGCAAGTGCACATGCTCAGGATCATAGTGCTCCTGTGGGGATGCAGGTCTGGAAGATAGTATCAAACCAAAAAAATAAAAGCATTTTTCTTGTTATCTGGTGCTTCCATATTCCAGAAGTGTGACAAGGTAGCATCCAGTCAGGCATATCCTTTAGGCCTGCAGATTTCCACAGAATTGGAACGCCTGTTAATCATAAAAAAATCTATCCTGAAAAATCATGCCTGATTGTTTATTAAATATTGTGGTTATTTAATAATGATTTAAGTTACCAATAAGAGTGTTGTACAGTTTAACACATTAAAATCCTTTCAGCAGTTTTTCCCTCAAAAACAAAACAGCCAGATTCCCCAGTTCAGCTTGTGAAAAAATAATCATGGGAAGCAGAAGTCCCGTATGAAAAACATGTCTCATCCTTCCGCATTTGCTCTTTCTGTTATTTTATATAATTTCTTTAAAGGGGACCTATTATGCCCCGTCATTTTTGTGTGTCCTTTTAAATGCAAATGAGCTGCTGCTCCCGGAAGCTTTCCAGAAGAGGGCGGGGCTATAACAGAGGGCGGAGCTTTAAGTTTGGTTGCTCAACAACAACAAAGGTGGAGAATCTCACACAGCCAAAATGGAGTCGGACAATGATGGAGAGACTCAGGAAGAAGTTAAAACTTTTAGAATGCAACTGGACTTTTCTGAATGGTTAGTGAATAAATTTATGTAGTTCCTGTGGAGTTGATTCAGCTCATTGATTATCATGTGCCGTCATGTTAATATTTTGTGCAAAACCCGGATGGACGTCGCCCACTATACCATAGCGTACCTGTTTGCCAAACAGAGCCATACACACCAGGCTAACGTTTATGATTGCTATCAAATGCTGTGAATGGTCTAATTTTTCCAAAATATCGCTCGGACAGAAACGCTCTTTTTTTTTGCAATCGAGCTTGCCGGTGTCAACTTGCAGGCTATGCAAGCTAATGAGCCTAAATGGTGTTCTGTGCTTGTGTGTGCAGCCTACGACAGAACAGTTAGCATGCTTTGCTCAAACTTTTGCCATGGAGTTAGAACTGGTACACCGTTTTCGCTTGCGAAAACAAAAGTGGTGGTAATATTCTAATAAGATCCCCTTCCTTCATCCCCTGCGGAGCAAAATCTGAGCGGCTCGTTTTTTTTTACGTGCTTACAGAGAAAAGGCTTGTTCGACTTCATGTGGCGCCGCAAAGATTGGCTGCTGCCTGACAAAAGCAGTGCATTCTGGTTAGAAAATCTGTCAGACTTTGATCGGCCCTGCAGCCGCCTTATGTGCAATCAAAGTACTGCGAGAGCAAAGCGAGACCAGCCGCCTAGGTCAGGCGCTGCAGTTGCTCAAAGGCTGCGTTCCACTCCACTTTTAGACACACACTCGTGAACTTCCCTAAGCACTTTCCCTCGGGGGAATCCCTGGCGCCATTTTAAAGTGCGTTCCACTTCGTGAAGTCGACGGGGAAAGTTTATATGGACAGACCCTCGCTCCCTTGATTTTGACAGAGTCTACTTCATATGTACACTTCAGGCCTACCAACATATCAACACAAATGTGACATCACTGCATATCACGTTTAATTTACCCCACCACAAACAACTCTATGATACATTGCATGAGTGCCCATTACTGGCAGAACCTTTTCAATGGGCTGTGTTGGAACGTTTTAAGCCCTTGATCACTTGGAATCCGCTATGGAGTTGATTTATTATTTAATTTTTTTCCCTTACAAAATTGCTTAATGTAGCATTCTATATGTATATAGGTGTGTTTGGGTTGTTTTAAATATTTAAAAAAAATAATTAATATATCATAGAGTTGTTTGTGGTGGTGTAAATTAAATGCGATGTGTGGTGACGTCACAATCGTGTTGCATTGTGGTATGTGGAGCTGCCTGAAGTGTACATATGAAGTAGACTCCGTCAAAATCGAGGGAGCGAGGGTCTGTCCATATAAACTTCCCTAGTCCACATAAACCTCCCTAGTCCACTTCACTTCAAAATGGCGGCAGGGATTCCCCCGAGGGGAAGTGCTTAGGGAAGTTTGTGAGTGCATATCTAAAACTGGAGTGGAACGCAGCCCAAGTCAACGAGACTGAGGGAAGTTAGCGAGGGAAGGGCACTGGAATGCCGCTCATTGATCAGATTCTGTGATGACAAGGATGACGTGTTGCGCAGTTTTTCTTAGACAAGTTCCTTTATTTAACAATTCTTGATATTGAATATCCGATATGAAAGGCTTACCAAAACAAAGTTACTGGGTTGTGCTTTTTCACATTTTCTGGGTTGGTAGATGCACCGAGGACCTGATTATAGCACTTAAACATGGAAAAAGTCAGATTTTCATGATATGTCCCCTTTAAATGTAATGTGATATGTGTCTAGGGCTGGGTTGACAATATCAATTTCTCCATTTTTCTCCATTTTAATCAATCTTTGTTTTAATAAACTGCCTCAAAATGGTCTGTGTTTATGAATCATCTACACACTTCTTTGTACCACTCTCAAGGGGATGCTGGGAAAAAAAAGATGGAGATGGGTGTGACTGGGTTCCCATGATTCCATTTATTCTACTTGGTATAGGAGAGCCTCAGGCATCTACTGCATTCATGAGTTGCTACTCGGTAGACAACCTCTGATTCTTATTGATGTCATAAAAGAAGCGTGAGAGCATCAGCCATCCATCAATATCTCTTTAATACCGCCCTTATTCAAGAGTGAATGGTTCAGCCAAGTAATACCACTGATCTGTCCAGCAACAAACCTACAAGCACCTGACTCTTCATGTCAACATCATAATTGTTCTTCATTTACTATTGTTAAGCATTTAGTGTTTGTTTATTTATTTAATGATTAAGAAACTGGATCTGTATTGGGGGTGGCCTTATATAACCCTAGTAACCCAAAAAACAAAACAAAAAACATTAAATTAAACCAAAACCACAAACACGTTGCAAAACTCAGGCAGCAACTGACTTTTGCATGGGCAAGCACTGCTCCCTATTTTTCAAGTCTAATTGTAACTGAGAATGTCTTACAGGTTTTTGTGGGTTTTCATGTCTGAGTGTCTAGATGTGCACATAAAGCAATTTGATAGGTCATTCACTGCATTACATAATTGCCCTCGTTCATTGAAGGGTGCTAATGTGACCTCCTGTAGAAGGATATGGGAAACCAACATAAAGTGGGTAACACTTTACAATAAGGTTCGTTAGTTAAACATTAGTTAATGTATTAACTAAGATGAACTAACCATGAGAAATACATTTGTTACTGTATTTACTAATCTTCGTTAATGCTAGTTAATGAAAATACAGTTGTTCATTGTTTGTTCATGTTAGTTCACAGTGCATTATCCAATGTTAACAAGATTTTAATAACGTATTAGTAAATGTTGAAATTAACATTAACAAAGATTAATAAATGCTGTATAAGGGCAGTTCATTATTAGTTTATGCTAACTAATGTAGTTAACTAATTAACCTTATTGTAAAGTGTTACCAAAGTGTTTTCATGTAATCACAGATCTGTATTTGGCCACGTTTGATATTAAGGCTGCACCATGACTTTGTGAATTGCAGTCGTTCTTTAATGGCACTTAAGCAATGACATCATATTGCCACTATTGCCTTTATTAACGTTTGTAGATAAAGAATTCAAGTTATGAAAATGTATAATAACAAATAATGTTTTTTAAATTATTTATAATTGATATTTGAGATTATATAAGAAGTATAAATGTAAATATAGAATTCTAAATTCTAAATAAGAATTAATGTGTAAACAGAAATTAATTAATTAATAAAAATATATAATCCAGCAGAAAGAATCCTTACTGTTGAGCCCTGGACGGATAATGTGAAATTTTGACATGGTTGCTAACAAAATTTGGGTAACACTTTAAAATAAGTTTCAATTTGTGACATTTAACATTTAACTACATTAGTTAACTTAAACTAACAAAATTGAAAAATACTTCTAGTTCCTAACATTTATTAATCTTAGTTTACTTAAATTTACTAATATAAAAATCTGATCATTTTATTTAATAAACCTGAGCTAACATGAACTAACAACAAACCATTTTATTTTATTGACTAACTCCAACAAATATTATTAAATATTAATCTTTAATAAAAATATATTCATTGTTGTTAGTTAATGGATTAACTAACATTAACTAATGGGACCTTATTGTAAAGTGTTAACAAAATTTGTGAATGTGCTGTTCCATTCCAGACAATATACAATAGAATCTAGTCAAATCTGGCCATTTTTCAATATAAATGAAAACATGGGAGTGACATGAACAGCCAGATGGTGCTGTTGCCAAACAAAAGAAATGCTAACCATCTTCTTCCCTTCCATTTCAGTTTCAGCAAATGAAGTAGTGCAGGACCAGTATTCACCTTGGACCTATCCTTTTTATATAAATTCAAATATACTTTATATGTGTTCTTAAAACACCTCGATCGTCACCAAAGCTGTAGGTTGAGCTGTGCAACTGGGCAATATAGGTCTCCGTTAATGACCATTGTTGACCGTGTTGACAGTTATTATTTAGTAGGCCTACATATATACCTATATACTCTCTCTCTCTCTCTCTCTCTCTCTCTTTTTTCTTTTCTTTTTTTTTGGAATCTACATTCTGTTATTGCTTTCTTCCCTCACTGTTATTTTGTCTTAACCAATCATCTTTGCAGGTGTTCTGGCGTATATCATTTGCGGTTATTACAGAGAACCATAAAACTGACAAGATGGCATTATGCCCTATAGCAGAGATTTATAGGAGAACATCTTCTCAGCTTCATCCAAACTCCAATATCTAAAGTAAATATAGAGCTCAGGATGAGATAAGGGTCAAAATGCCTCTGAGGAAATGTATATTATAGATTTTATCAGACTGTGGGGGTTGTCTTAACCCAATATTTGGGCAAATCATATACACAATTTTCAGTTTTGTGCTATAACAACAAAATGAGTATGTTTCTGTTTATATTGGCAATGCATGAACCGATAAAATATATACCTTCAATGCATGTAAGTCACTTTAGATAAAAGCCACTCAAGTCAATTTTATTCTAGTGCTTTTCACAATACACATTGTTTCAAAGCAGCTAAATGCAGTTATGTAAAATAATATATTAGTTGATGGTAAATGCAAATGATAAACCCATATCTACTGTATATTTGTCACACTGTATCTGTAAATGTATATGGGTCTCCCTACCCAATCTTCCCTTAAATAATCAGTAAATATAATCCCCCACCACACAAAAGATATGGTTTTATGGTTTAGATTTTTTTCCCCCATGTTAAGTACATGTATTTGATTTCAAATATATATTATTGTTCAGAATAACTTTTAGGACATTTGTTTTACATGTTTAAACCCCTCTATGAGTTAAGAGCTGAATCCTTGTTCATTTGCCAGGCATAATGTAAATCTGATGTGAATATAGTCATTTTCAATCAGTAATGTTCTGTTCTCAAAATTCTTATTACAAAATGTATTCATTTAATTTAGTAGCTTAAACATTTTCAGTCTAAACATATTATATTCAAAACTTACGCAGGGAGTTTTTTAACCAAAATTTTGGGAATTGCGAAACGCACTATACAAATTTATTTGTGTGGCGAGCAGGGCGGGCGAGAGCCGTGAGGGAACGGCGCGAGGCCGGTGACGCGAGTGTTAATGATCGTCACCTGTGAGGCGCACCGGCCTCGAGTCCCTCACGGAGGAGCTCCGGAAGCATAAAAGGAGGAGCGACGACAGTTAAGGACGAGAGAGGACCAGGCCTGGANCGTCCTTAACTGTCGTCGCTCCTCCTTTTATGCTTCCGGAGCTCCTCCGTGAGGGACTCGAGGCCGGTGCGCCTCACAGGTGACGATCATTAACACTCGCGTCACCGGCCTCGCGCCGTTCCCTCACGGCTCTCGCCCGCCCTGCTCGCCACAATTTGAATTATTAGTAATTATTTTAAATTATTAAGAACATTTTCCAGAAAATGATTTGAATATTTTGGCTTTAGAACTATACAATGACATCATAAATGCCTTTTGTCATCTTTATATTATCACACATTCTATTTTTTTCTCACACACTATAAATAGGTTTTAAAATATTAGCTATTTATTATATGTGGGTTTTTTTTTTGGCATGAAAACCCCTGCCATATATGTAGGATTTCCATAAGGCACCTCAAATAACCTCCATGAGCAGCCTTCTACCTTTTTCCACCTTTATGCATTGTTGTGATTGACACATGGGCTTGTTAATGATTATTCCATGTTTCCATTGCTGTACCTCCGTGAGCTAATAATAATAGTTCTCGGAACGTGCCACAGTAGCCCATGTAGGCCTGTTTGCTCCCTTAAGATAATCCCTCCTGAAAAAGAGTTCCGCTCCATTGCAAACTGTGCCTGCCGCCCTCCCTCCTTCTCTCTTGCAGCAGGACTGACATGAGGGAACACATCCCATTAGCCGCCTACGCTTGCTCTTCTCCTCATGGATAAACCAGCTGCACACCACCTCCAGTGCACCCCCAAACAATGGCACTCAGAAGGCACATTCTTCTCTATTCATATGTTCTGTAGCCTCATAACGCCGACCATACTTGTCTCCATTCTCTGCGTAATCATTATTCAATAAAGCCAGGCTTCCTCTGGACTGCTCGGGCAAAGCCTAAACAAGTCCTGTCACATGATGGCTTAAGTCTTGCTTCTCATTCACCTGCCCTCAGACTGTCATGGCTGGTGGGACTGATAGTAAAGCGAAACACCATTTCCAGTAAAGCCAATAGATCCCGGAGAGAGTAGGAGGACGTTATAATTGAGCTAAGGCTGAGAAGAAATATGATATCTGCTGTAACACTATCTTCCTAAAGTACAATGCGGCAATATAAGAGATTGTCGTCATCAGGGGAGGCAATTAAACATAAAGAGGGAAGAAAAGAAATAGGTGAAATGAACTACAGTATATAGGCTATACCACTTCAATGTCAGTTGGAATCAAAGCTCCCCTGGGAAGAAACCGACTCCACTTCAAATGCTGGTATTGACTGGTAGAATATGGGACTGACATTAGTTTCCTCTTAAAGGAGTAGTCACTTGAAAATATGCATTTTACATACTGGTATAACTTTGTTTCTTGTGCAAAACAAAAAAGATATTTTGAAAAATGTTTCTGCTGTTTTGTTGATATGATGAAAGTCAATGTGGGTCCAAAAAGAACATACACTAAAAATTTAGGGTCCGTAAGATGCTCACCAAGCCTGCATTTATTTGATCAAAAATACAGTAAAAACAGTAATATTGTGAAATATTATTACATTTTAAAATAACTGTTTTCGATTTTAATATATTTTAAAACGTAATTTATTCCTGTGATGGCATAGCTGAATTTTCAGCATCATTACTCCAGTCTTCAGTGTCATGATCCTTTAGAATATAATATGCTGGTTTGCAGCTCAAGAATTATTTCTTATTATTATCAATGTCAAAACAAAACGGTGATACATTTTTTCAAGATTCTTTGATGAATAGAAAGTTCAAAAGAACAGCATTTATTTGAAACAGAAATATTTGTTTAAATGTCTTTACTCTAAATTAATGGGGCCTTGGTGAATAAAAGTACCAAAGTCTTTAAAAAAAACTCTCTGACCCCAAACTTTTGAACGGTAATGTAAATGTAGCGTGAAATAAATGTTTATCTTAATTAAGGCTGAAATTGTATCTTTTAATCATTCTAGGTGATTGTGCTGCTTTGAAAAATTACAATAGAGTTGTATAAATGTTAAAGGATTAGTTCATTTTTTTCAAAAATGACCGATCGTTTGCTAGATAAGACCCTTATTCCTTGTCTGGTATCGTTTAAAGCCCTTTGAAGCTCCACTGAAACTGTCATTTTGACCTTCAACCGTTCGGAGGCCATTGAAGTCCATTATAAGGAGAATAATGTTTTTATCAAAAACCTTGATTTCTTTTCGACTGAAGAAAGAAAGACATGAACATCTTGGATGACATGGGGGGTGAGTAAATTATCAGGAAATTTTTTTTTGAAAGTGAACTAATCCTTTAATTTCATGCTAACTTTATGTCCTTTGGAGCTTGAACATTTTGGACCCCCTTTATTTTCATTGTATGGACAAAAACAGCTGAAACATTCTTTAAAATATCATCTTTTATGTTCTGTACAATAAAAGAAACACAGATTTGGATCAATGTGAGAGTGATTAACCCTCTGGCGCTGTTCGGGGTTTTTTTGACCACAAATGACGTTTTCTGAAATTAAAAAAATGTTCTCTTTGTCCAAATGGCATAAGACTTTGTACGGTTGTCAACACTTTCTAGGTCTACAAATAAAATAATAAATTGGAATCATATCTGTTTTTATGTTCGTGTGGAAAAAAAAACTCATACTCGTGCTGTGACCCCACTTAGAAAATGGACAACATTCATCCTCAAAATCAGAAACAACGCAGAACAAACATAGACAGAAATGAAGTGGTACACTTTAAAACATCCGCAATGCAAAAGGATCATGCTCATATGTTATTGCTGTTCAGTTCATTGCATTTTGATGTTCATGTTGTGTATTTGTACTCAATATGTGATATAACTGTTCATTTCTGTCTATGTTTGTTCTGTTTATTTAGTAACTGAAGTGTTGATTCAATTTGTAGAATTATATATGAAAAACAGATGTTTGAAAGACTCTAAAGACTCCAACTTTTCTCTGTGTAACATCATGTTCAGGTTTGATTCTAATCATAATGTAACATTATTGAAAAAATTATTTATTTTTTCAGTACAAAAAATGCTAAACTTTGACAAAAAGTAATTTTTATTGTTATAATTGTGATTTCATAATATGTAGATATAAATCCAACTGCAAAAAAACTTGTGAAAAGATGTCTTTCAGCAAACAGCAAATAGTGAAGCTCTGCAGCCATCTACTGGTAAAAGTGATCATTTTTAACTTTTAAAACGGCATTTTCCAAAAGATGGGCAAAAATCTTACACTAAACCATGTCAATTATCCATCCATCTCTCTGGAGACCCCAAACATCACGAGTGTCGACCCCAAACGAACAGCTGTTAAATTAAAACAGATTAGACCTGTGAGTGATTCTGACAGATTTGTATCATTGGGTCAAAGCAAATGGCCAAATGTCCATGTTGATGTGAAACACTACGTTCTTATGTGTTATTATTTAAATCAAATGATCAGGATCTGAGATTTTAAATAGAAGCACATGCGAAACAAGCACACATGCTCCGTAGAAACAAAAAACAGGAGTGTATTTTGATTTGGGCCGATCCCTTCTTTTTCAAAGCCTTTTTTTCAGGATTACCAAAGCCATTGCCTGATTGAGAGAAAAATGCTAACATGTATGGGCAGGCGGTCTGACCCTCCTTTTTTTCTGGGCACACACAGGTGTGGTGATACACAGGAAACTATCTAACGGTGAACAAAATATCCAAATGCAACCCCAAGGCACAAATGCATCGGCATTCAGGAACACATTATTGGCGTGCACCATCCATGGCTGACAAACGTGTACTGTATAGCTTTCAAATACTTTCAAAAGCACTGCACTATTTACCCACTGTTCATACAGATTGGATGCATAATGCTTAATTATTATTAATAAGTTCTTCATTAGTATTCCCTGGTGGTCTTTAAATCCAAACAATGCAACAATGAAAGGCAAGTACAGGATGGCAGCCGTTTTAAAGCACCGTACAATTATCACGATGGGAAACAATCAAACTTGTCGAGAGCTTTTAATACCCCGTTCTTTGTTGACGCTTCCTGCTGGTCACCCAGTCCCCATGCTGGGACATGTTTGCATAGAGCGCCACCCTTATCGGGGCCTATCTACCAAAGCCGGCCGAGCCCGGCGAGTGACAGCAGGAGCATGTACAGTGGAGGGCAGATAAAGGCGGTGCTGTTTAAATAAAGAACGGCGGCAGTAAAGTGGACTCGGAGGAAGGCCGCATTCTACCTCCAGTACAATGGAATCATTCTTCAGACCTGGGGACAGAATAATATTGCCGTTCTGAAGCGGGTGGCACAGGAAAAGAGGAAGCCTCGAGGGAGTTACCCAAAACTCTCTGGCTTTATTTACAGCCGTCCGGTCACTGGCGTACTGCTGGCACCCATGGGAGGGCTGCAGAATCAAAAGCGCTGCATGATAAAACACCCTGGCTTCGGATAATGGGCCTTGACTCTGGAACTCTTTTCTCAAGGCCTCGCAAGTGTGGCCGCCTAGACCGAGGAATTGTTGTGCTGCAACAGGATCTGTTAATGGATTTATGGCTATGTGAAGTTTGTTTGCTTAAAGATTGATTTAGCGTTTTATAGAGGAGTACAGATGTACAATGGCTAACTGAAGGTGTCCTTGTAGGTTTGTGTTTGTACACATAATGCTTCTGAATTGATTTGAACACAATAAATCTTCTGGTTTTTAGGGGTGAAAATGGCAGTTCAGGACTGTGACCAATGGATGGCGCTTATCCCTCATAAAGTTGTAAACTTATCACATTACTTCTATAAGGACTGTCTTAGCTGGGTGATTTTTTTTATTTTTTTTTTACCACAGATTAGAATCAGCTCGGAGGGAGTAGACATCACACATATTAGTTTGTATGAGTGTGCCCTATGTAATTAACAATTTACTGTAAGACCATCTGTGACTAATCAATTTACACTAAATGTTGATGCACAACCATACAGGAAGANNNGGGGGGGGGGGGGATTCTATGTAAATGGTTACCATAGTGGACAAAAACTCAAAACATTCTGGAATATTTGTCAATATTTTTACCATATCGTGGCCACACTTCATGACATGACAAAAAAGACAAATCTTAACTTTCTATCTTTCTCAGTCTCTCAATTTTTTATTTATGTATTTTTGCAACCGCAGGTGTCTTGCTCTCTCTGAGCCAGAGGTGAAAATGAATACTGGTAGTTCAGTGGAGGTGTGAAACTGTTTCTTCATGCTGATAATGAATCCTGCCCCATAGTGATTAAAAGAGATTTCTGAATACCCAGATGATCTATGCATGTGTTTTACAGTCAGTTTCGATAATGAATGTGATGATCTAAGGCTGCTTTTAACAGGATTAATAATATCTGAGAACATCATGATTCTGGGCTTTGATTCAGCCTGTTTTGGACTGTATTAAAACTTTAAAATAAATAACATTAGTAAATGCATTAGATATTATGACCTAACATTGAACATTGGCATTTATTAAGTAGGTTAATGTTATTTATAAAGAAATAATTAAGGGTAATTCATCTGTGTTCATAATACATTAGGTATTTTAGACCTTGAAATCATAAAAATTTATATGTAGGGTACAAATTAACATTAATAATAATATTTAGTATATATTATAAAACAGTTACATTTTATTTATGAAAAATAATTGTTTAATTTTTCATTTTACATAAGCTAATGTTAATTTGTACAACTTTAAATGTTAATGTATATGTAGAAATTAACATTAACCAATAATATTAACTTATTAATAATATTACCAACCATGACAATGATTGTTCATTGATAAACCATATTGCTGTAAGGCTAAACCACAGCAGATCTAGCAATAAAGCATGTTAGTTATGTAAGATGTGGAAAAAGCTGACTATTCCTGGTAGTAACCAGCTCTAGTTTCATTTAGGGGCTGTTAATCACCTCTTGTTTTTTTTTTTAAGCCAAGCTTCCTTGATTCAACATCACATGCAGTTGATGTTTAGGGCATGCATACAGTTTTGCAGTGACTATGGCCCAGCATGTCATTAACATACCACTGCCGTGACAAAAGCACTAATTATTATTCTTAGACTGTGCTTAATGAACCCAGCTGCAACTGAGGGCCCACTGCCATACTACAACAGACGGGTTCCCGAAGTAAAAAATTGATTTTTAACCATAACTTATAAACCTTTAAAGACAACCCTGTTGTGAGCTCTGAAGTAAATTCATGGTATACTTTTGTTGAAGCCATTTGTTCACATTATTTCAGCATATTTTTTAAATAATTGTGTTTATTTGTGGTGAAAAACTGTTACCCATCATGCTGTACAGAAAATTCCACCAATCAGAGCTCTGCAAAAGAGTTCTGCAGGCAATGTCCTCTCCCATGAAGCACTGTGAATCGAGTCTGCCTTCATATCGTTTTTAATTCGTTTCGATTGTCATTCTCAGTGCTTCATGGGATTGTAGTTCTTTTCTTTTCTTAAGTACACAGTTTTGTACCTTTGACTTTTTGTCATTTTTTTTTTGTCAGTTATTTTTGGCTTCAAATAAAAGTTTCTATATGTGACATAGGGCCAGATTTACTAAACGGGGCAAATTAGCGTGAGAGTGCAATTCCACAAATGTGCAAATGGGAGTGGCAAGTTTTGCGCGTGATCTGCTGCTGACATGCAAATTAAAGAACACAGATGCAGTCAAATCATTTACATAATGACCAACGCAATCTACCTAGAGCAGTGCAAATTAGCGTTGGGTTGCAAATAAGCAGAGCTGATACTCATCAGGTGTGGGTCGACACAGGCGCAACTTGTAATATACGGATAACGTCTTCCTCTGGCATTCCAAAGAAATTATTATATTAGTTGAAAATATTTTCTCCCTTCTACCACGCGGGAGATTGCAGTTCTCTGCGGTGTCTCCTCCTAGCAGCAACAATTGCAGCCATGTTGCAAAATGGGTTAAGACATGCTTTTTATGGGCGTTAAATAATGGCGCAAATACCAGTAAATTGACTAGCACAAACATTAGTAAATCGTATTGCGTGATTCATTTAAAAACTCTCCTCCCATGAATTTTGCGTCTAAAAGGGAAACTCCTTCAAATGCAGATGCAATAAGGTCAGCCGCAAAAACAACTCAGTCTATGCCTTTTCAGCGCTAATTTTGCACTGCGTGTCTTCAGTAAATCCCAACAGTAGATTTTTAACACCAAAATAGGGTTTGCGCTGGCACAAGCTGTTAGTAAATCTGGCCCGTAGTGTGTTGATTGCGTTCATGGCTTATAACGCTTTAACAAAGACTTTTTAAAAATCCCTATAGGAAAAATTAATGGAAAAAATACTTCAGAAACCACGCAGCTGAAAAAGTGGGCGGACACTAATGCACTATATAACACCTAACCCCCCCATCACCACCACATAACCATATACACTACTATGACCAGCACCAATCTTCCCCCCATGGTCACAGGGCACATAATGGTCTATGGAATTGGAGACAGAACCGCGTTTGCACAGTTGGTTTAATGTGTCACACTGTTTCTCTCTCGTCACCTTTTCCACTACAGCCCCCCACCACTGCCGCCGACGCCCACTGTAACCTCTCACTCCGTATACAGGCTGTACTATCTGTAGAGTGTCTCAGGTTTTTGAGATCAGGTTATGTGTCATTAACAGTGTCTCTGTGGGCCAATTCAAGCAAGTAATTAGCAAGGGAACGTGCATTCCCATGGTGATGAGAGGCACAAGCCATCTCACAAACACACTCGGCCCAGAGCCCTGCATTTGAGGCCGAGCTGGAGTGTGGGTAAAGCCTCATATAAAAACAATAGGATTTGAGTTTCGAGGCATTTAAAATAGTCCCCCTTGCAGGAGAGGGGGTGGTCAGCTGTTCCTTAGTAAATTGAGAGAAAGATCAAGGTTCAGTCGGCTTGTCAGGCCTGTGGCCCTGTAATCCCCAAAGAGGACTGCCACTTTTGACCACTTCTAAAAATACCTCCTCAGGCGCCTCTTTATCACTTAAGTGTCACCTTTCCCAACTTATCAAAATCACAAACTGCCTCTTTCACCATCTCTTTTCTGTTTGCGACTCTTTAAAATGAATGGATGGTACTGTTGGTCTGAGTACGCCGGCCATAATTTGTGCGCAAAATGAGGAACGAGACGCGGGAATTCTGTCTGGGTAAAACATCCGGGGCCACAAGAACAATAATAGCCCTGCCTGAAAATACAAGAGGCAAAATAACAGCAGTGGTTTCCATTACAAAGGCCCTGGATGGAAGAGAGGCCTGCTGCTTTGAAGGACTATTCATGAGAGGCGAGTTCCACACAGATCAGGTTGCCTTAATTTAGGCCCTACCTGGAAAGGGAGGAGGATCGAAGTGTCGTTTGATGTGACAGGCAATGGCCATTCTTGTCCCACCCAAAGCCGCGGACATCACACCTGCATATATGTGTGTGTCAATAATATATACTGTATATATATATATATATATATATATATATGGGGCCATTTACACAACATTGTTTTCAACTAAAAATGGAAAACTTTTTTTAGCATTTTGGATGTTCATTTACACAACAATAGTGTTTTTGGGGCCTGAAAACGCAAACTTGTGAAAACAGGTTTTTAAAGTGCAAGTTTTTGAAAACTATACCGTTATCGTCTCAGTGTAACCAATAAAAAACGTGAATTTGTGAAAACGGTGACGTCATGTGCATACATATTATGGGCCAGATTTATTAAACGGGGCAAATAAGCGTGAGAGCGCAATTCCACAAATGCGGCAATGGGAGTGGCAAGTTTTGTGCGCGATCTACTGCTGACACGCAAATTAAAGAACACAGACGCAGTCACAATCATTTACATATTGACCAACGCAGTCTAACAAGAGCAGTGCAAAATAAGCATTGGGACACAAATAAGCAGAGCTGATGCTCTCATCAGGTGCGGGTCAACACAGGCGCAACTTGTTACATATACATACAGGTCCTTCTCAAAAAATTAGCATATTGTGATAAAGTTCATTATTTTCCATAATGTAATGATAAAAATTAAACTTTCATATATTTTAGATTCATTGCACACCAACTGAAATATTTCAGGTCTTTTATTGTTTTAATACTGATGATTTTGGCATACAGCTCATGAAAACCCAAAATTCCTATCTCAAAAAATTAGCATATTTCATCCGACCAATAAAAGAAAAGTGTTTTTAATACAAAAAAAGTCAACCTTCAAATAATTATGTTCAGTTATGCACTCAATACTTGGTCGGGAATCCTTTTGCAGAAATGACTGCTTCAATGCGGCGTGGCATGGAGGCAATCAGCCTGTGGCACTGCTGAGGTGTTATGGAGGCCCAGGATGCTTCGATAGCGGCCTTAAGCTCATCCAGAGTGTTGGGTCTTGCGTCTCTCAACTTTCTCTTCACAATATCCCACAGATTCTCTATGGGGTTCAGGTCAGGAGAGTTGGCAGGCCAATTGAGCACAGTAATACCATGGTCAGTAAACCATTTACCAGTGGTTTTGGCACTGTGAGCAGGTGCCAGGTCGTGCTGAAAAACGAAATCTTCATCTCCATAAAGCTTTTCAGCAGATGGAAGCATGAAGTGCTCCAAAATCTCCTGATAGCTAGCTGCATTGACCCTGCCCTTGATAAAACACAGTGGACCAACACCAGCAGCTGACATGGCACCCCAGACCATCACTGACTGTGGGAACTTGACACTGGACTTCAGGCATTTTGGCATTTCCTTCTCCCCAGTCTTCCTCCAGACTCTGGCACCTTGATTTCCGAATGACTTTGGACCACTGAGCAACAGTCCAGTGCTGCTTCTCTGTAGCCCAGGTCAGGCGCTTCTGCCGCTGTTTCTGGTTCAAAAGTGGCTTGACCTGGGGAATGCGGCACCTGTAGCCCATTTCCTGCACACGCCTGTGCACGGTGGCACTGGATGTTTCTACTCCAGACTCAGTCCACTGCTTCCGCAGGTCCCCCAAGGTCTGGAATCGGTCCTTCAGATCGTTCAGAAATTTCTTTCTGTGTCTTACCCTCTCGCTTGAGGGTGTCAATGATGGCCTTCTGGACAGCAGTCAGGTCGGCAGTCTTACCCATGATTGCGGTTTTGAGTAATGAACCAGGCTGGGAGTTTTTAAAAGCCTCAGGAATCTTTTGCAGGTGTTTAGAGTTAATTAGTTGATTCAGATGATTAGGTTAATAGCTCGTTTCGAGAACCTTTTCATGATATGCTAATTTTTTGAGATAGGAATTTTGGGTTTTCATGAGCTGTATGCCAAAATCATCAGTATTAAAACAATAAAAGACCTGAAATATTTCAGTTGGTGTGCAATGAATCTAAAATATATGAAAGTTTAATTTTTATCATTACATTATGGAAAATAATGAACTTTATCACAATATGCTAATTTTTTGAGAAGGACCTGTATATATATACACTTTGTATATGTATATATATGCTAACATGGCTTGGCAAACGATATGTTCGGATAACGTCTTCCTCTGGCATTCCAAAGAAATTAATATGAGTGGAAAATCTTTTCTCCCTTCTACCACGCACTCTCTGTGCCATGCAGTCATGACACAAAATGGGTTAAGACTTTTTTTTGGGCATTAAATAATGGCGCAAATACCAGTAAATTGACGAACGCAAGGATTAGTAAATCACGTTGCGTGATTCATTTAAATACTCTCCTCCCATAAATTTTGCGTCTGAAAGGGAAACTCCTACAAATGCATATGCAATAAGGTCAGCCGCAAAAACAACTCAGTCCACGCCTTTTCAACGCTAATTTTGCACTGCGTGTCTTTAGTAAATCCCGACAGTAGTTTTTTAACGCCAAAAGAGGGTTTGCGCTGGTGCAAGCTGTTAGTAAATCTGGCCCTATGTGTTCAGTCTATAAGCGTGTACTTTTTCTTTACAAAGTGACATCGCCAACTACTGGCCTGGCAGCATAATACAGCATTTTTTATAGATTTTGCTAATCCTTTTCAACGGGGATCATTTTGACATCGTTGTCTTCTGTACGTGAAAAACACAAAGGAAAAACTTTCAATTTTTAGTACATAGTTGTCCTGTAAATGTACCCTTAGAGTGGTATAAAAGTTTTTCAAAACCATCTGAAACCAACATGAATACTAACAGTACATTTATAAGAACTTGCCACGTGTTTTAAAAAGATCCTTTTCTATATCGTGGACACTCTTAAATGTCATTGACCTATATGCAACTGACCTTCAAGGCCACAGTCTCTTCAGGATGTCGTGTCTAGCTCGACACTCTGTGAACGCTAACAGAAGGGTAGCAGGCACCTCAGCTAAGTGCATTCCCAGAAGTATGACCTTTGTCATCTCCGGCAACAACAAATCCCTGCTTGACCCTTGCTGATAAACCTACTGTGCCTAGACTACAAGAGGAGACAGAATGAAAGCTAGAAATATGAAAAGGAGTGTGTGAGGCTCCATGACCCTATATTCTCTGGAGCCAGCAGTGGCCTGGCTTGTGTTGCAGCACCAAAGAGAGTAATTCAGAGTGAAGGGACGGTCCAAACCACAGTGACGCCCTGAGGTGCGCACAGGGGTGCAGGATTAGCACTCTGTTGGGGCTCCCGAGCCAAAAAGATGGTCTGATAAGATACAGGGGGCCTCATGCAGACTGAAAGGAAGACTGGGCGATCCGATATCCGTTTTCCATTCAGCTTTAAGATATAGACTGTGTAATGAGCCATGTCTCATCTTGAGTTATCTTGTGTTCTCAGACTTTCACTTCTTCGGCTACTTATTTGGATACTGTGCACAGTTCAAAACAAGGGCAGTTCACACAAAAGATCTGCCGCAGAACACAGGGCTATATTTACAGTGCCTTAAATAGTTTCAAAATCCTGTGGATGTTTAATCTCTTTATTTTGTGCTATAAAAAACAAACATGGAGAATAAGAGGTAAAAATATCATCCATAGGATGTTAACATACAATGCCACCAGTGTAGTCTGACTCCGAAACGAATGACTCTTATGAGCCAGATCTCTTTATGTCACCAGTCTGAATCATCCTGCTGAATCCTTTACAGAACTCGATTCATCAGAGCAGTTACTGAATCAACATCTGACTCACTTACTGTATCATTATTTTCATAGCTGTCTATCAGAATGAAGAAAGCTTTGTATCACTAACAGTACTGACTGATATATCCATATGATACATCTTTGTTAGTTCATTAAAAGAAGATGATAAATGATATTAAAAAAATATATACAGTATATACTATATACTATATATATATATATATTTATTTATATATACACACACACTATATTGCCAAAAGTTTTGGGACGCCTGCCTTACGTGCATATAAACTTTAATGACATCCCATTCTTAATCCGTAGGGTTTAATATGGAGTTGGCCTTTGCAGCCATAACAGCTTCAACTTTTCTGGAAAGACTTTCCACAAGGTTTAGGTGTGTGTTTATGGGAATTTTTGACCATTCTTCTAGAAGCGCATTTGTAAGGTCAGGCACTGATGTTAGACGAGAAGGTCTGGCTCACAGTCTCCGCTCTAATTCATTCCAAAGGTGTTCTATCGGAATGAGGTCAGGACTCTGTGCAGGCCAGTCAAGTTCATCCATGTCTTAATGGACCTCGCTTTGTGCACTGGTGCGCAGTCATGTTGTAACAGGAAGGGGCCTTCCCCAAACTGTTCCCACAAAGTTGGGAGCATGAAATTGTCCAAAATGTCTTGTTATGCTAAAGCATTAAGAGTTATTTTCACTGGAACTAAGGGGCCAAGCCCAACCCCTGAAAAACAACCCCACACCATAATCCCCCTCCACCAAACTTTACACTTGGCACAATGCAGTCAGGCAAGTACCGTTCTCCTGGCAACCGCCAAACCCAGACTCATCCATCGGATTGCCAGACAGAGAAGCGTGATTCGTCACTCCAGAGAACACGTCTCCACTGCTCTAGAGTCCAGCGGCAGCGTGCTTTACACCACTGCATCCGACGCTTTGCATTGCACTTGGTGATGTAAGGCTTGGATGCAGCTGCTCGGCCATGGAAACCCATTCCATGAAGCTCTCTACACACTGTTCTTGAGCTAATCTGAAGGCCACAGGAAGTTTGGAGGTCTGTAGCTATTGACTCTGCAGAAAGTTGCCGACTTCTGCGCACTGTGCGCCTCAGCGTGCGCTGACCCCGCTCTGTGATTTTATGTGGCCTACCACTAATTGGCTGAGTTGCTCTTGTTCCCAATTGCTTCCACTTTGTTATGATACCACTAACAGTTGACCATGGAATATTTAGTAGTGAGGAAATTTCATGAATGGACTTATTGCACAGGTGGCAACCTATCACGGTACTACGCTTGAATTCACTGAGCTCCTGAGAACGACCCATTCTTTCACAAATGTTAGAAACAGTCTGCATGCCTAGGTGCTTGATTTTATTCACCTGTGGACATGGAAGTGATTGGAACACCTGAATTCAATGATTTGGAGGGGTGTCCCAATACTTTTGGCAATATAGTGTATGTGTGTATGTATATATATATATATATATATAT
>RJVU01019258.1:2204382-2268093 GCA_003731715.1 Anabarilius grahami
AAAAGGCCCTTAAACTCTCTGTGAACCCCTTTTTCAAAACTGAAAGCCACGTCTGTGAACCTGTAGTACTGCTTATCATACAGTGCAGCCTTGTTCAATCGGCTTATATCAATTGGCCGGGTGGAGAAAAAAGGGCTGCGTTTCCATTCCAGTCGCACATTGTTTTGTCTGGCAATGTTTATTTAGATGTAAATCAGCCAGAAAAAGTGTTACATCCTGCCAGTGTATGGAGGGTGCGACTTCTGGCCCTCTGAGGAGGAAACTGGCTTGAAGAGATTGGGACCCTCGGAATGTCCGAAACCGAGTGCCCTATTGCAGTTTGGGTGACATCACCCTTTCTCCCCGAATTTAGCATCAAAGTCGGGGCGTCCTGGGTGTTACATGTCTTCAGCTCCTCTCAACACCTCCTGGCCAGGACTTGTATGGTGCTTTTGTGATTGCACTGATTATTGTATTATTGTAGGCAACCACAATCACTGTACCACACAGTATTGCGTCAAAAGATTTTTGGAAAGGTGCACACCCCGGGGTCTTTAAGGAACACGCTGAATTTCCTTGCTGCCTTATCGACTGACTTCCACCCTGCCTTCATCAAAAGATCTAATTTAGATCAAATTAGAACTTGTATTTTTCCAGTCAAACTCAGAAGATTGGAAGGGCGGGAAAGAGGAACCAAGGGGCGGAAACTGCTCGTGTGGGAGAGTTCTGAGAACTATGATTAGAGGTATGAGAAATATGATTGAAAGAACAGGGTGTGGAGTATATTGTGGATTGAATTGACATCACATTAATCACTGTGGTTATACAGAGAAACCCATGACCACATGAGAAATACAGTAAAACATTTGGGTCTTTGTTTTTTGTCTTTGTTTACAATATTTGTTTGATTTCTTACAGGATAAGGCAAAAAGGCCCAAGGATATTGCAGAAGATATGGGTAGAAGAATAAGCAAATAAAATTATTTGCATGATTAATTTTAATAACAAAATAGCCTCAAAGCACAAAGCTCAAAGCCTCTTCATTCTAAATATTTGTATATTTTGGATGAGACAATAATGTTGGATTTTTAAAAAAATATAAGCATATCAACTCGGAGGAAATTAAGTGGAAAATAATATACATGATTCAGGAACTGCAAGCCAATTTCTTTCTCTTTATGTCTGTAACCTTGACCTGACAGTCATATACTGTAGGTCCCTAGTGAATTCCTCAGTGTAATTAGCAATTCGCTCCACTTCTGCTGTCTCTGAAATCACGTCAAGCCATCAATAGACATATTCTCCACATGTCGATGATGAACCGTCTATTATGTCATTTCTATATGTGAAAGCTGTGATCACAGACAAAGAAAATTGTCACCCTACATATAGAGGTGACAGTTTTGCACTTTCTGTGCTTGTAAAAAAGATGGTGACTCACCAACATCCTCATCTCTCAAGATACAGTTTTAAACACATAATTTCATTACTGACTCTTGAATGTTACACACTAAAAAAATTTTAAAAAAAAGATTGCTGCTTGTTCAAACTACTTTGTTAGCAAATTGTGAAGCAAATTAATTAAATATGATTAATCAGNCCCCCCCCCCCCCCCCCAAATATCATTAAAACACACGTCAATCAATCAATCAATCATCAATCACACGCAGTATTGTAAATTGTGCACTTTGATTTTCTGATCATATTTTTTTCCAGGCACATTTTACGAATTCCAAACCACATCAATCTTAATGACTACTATTAATTTTGTATTTAATCTTTTATAAGTGATATAATTGTCCATGAAGGCTGAAAGTGAAAAACACCTTAGGTGTGCATAATTATTAGGCAGGTTTTATTTTACAGATAAAATTAGCCAAAAAAAGAGATTTAACTCAGACTGAAAATTCAAAAATTATTACATGCTCATGAGAAGGATGCAATACTAATGCAATATTAGAAATTCCAAAGTTGCAGCATGAACAACTGGACAGAAAAATGCTCATTGGGTCAGCAGGGTCAGACATAAACAGGTGGAGAAGAAAAGACACATGTTAACTGCAAAAGAGTGAAGAATTAAGGTGAAGAATTAAGTGTGAAACCATCAGAAACCCTTTAGTCTCCAGCGCCACCATTTTCCAGAACTGCAACCTACCTGGAGTCTCCAGACGTGCAAGGTGTCAGGATCTCAGAGGCTTAGGTTAGGTAAATAATCCTAAAAAATGACCCCCACTTAATAAGAATCACAAGCTGAAGTGTTGTAACATACATGAAGACTGTTTTTTATAGGCTTTATAGACAGACAGATTGAGAGTGACTCTTGAAGGACCAGCACCACATCCTCTTGTACCATTGTTTGAAGAATCTATCTTCCAGACAAGGCAGTAAGTTTCGGAAGATCATTTTTAGTCCATCTCTTACCCAGTCAGTTTTGCAGAGATGGACTAAAAATGAATCAATCTGTCTGTCTGTAAAGCCTATAAAAACCAGTCTTCATGTATTTTACAACACTTCAGCTTGTGATTCTTATTAAGTGGGGGTCATTTTTTAGGATTATTTACCTAACCTAAGTCTCTAATGCTGCGTCCCAATTCGCGTACTTATACTATGTCCTAAAAGTATGTACTGTTTTTGTAAAGAAAAGTACATACTTTTGAGTGTGTAGCAGAAGAGTATGCAAGCTTTGGGACACACTACCTCGTCATAACTAACGGACGTTCTGTCGCTTAGTTACGCAACCTGTAACCGTTTAAACTGCCCTGTCAATCATCTTGTCAGTTAAAATCCTCCACATTCAATTCAATTTAATTTCCTACCGTTTCGGAGAGAAATGTAGTCGCACCCAGTCATGGGTCTTTAATGCAGAGAACTCTCCTCATCTTTGCATAATTATGCATTTAAAAGTTAATGACCAAACGCATCGATATAAAAGTTCACAATGCTGTTGCAGATGCAATATAATGTGGATAACATTTAATAAATATCTTTTCGTCAGGTTAGATACTGATTATTAATCATTCAAGCCCCTTTATCTTAACCGCTCTGCTTAACCGTCGGACCTCGCACATCCGTCATGTTTGTAGTTTTTTAACACTTTTTATTCCTATTTGTAGTTCTAATCGAATCCTCGTCCACAGCGCAATGTGTTATGGGCAATGTTAGCCGTTAGAAGTGTGCACGGATCTGCACTTCGAATTCTAACCGGAAAAAGTAGACCATCCGGGTATCTTTGGAATACTCATTTCAACATACTACGATTTGGGACATACTAATTCTTTTTTCGAATACTATTTAGGACGGATAGTATGCGAATTGGGACGCAGCTTAAGATCCTGACACGTTGCACGTCTGGAGACTCCAGGAAGGTTGCAGTTCTAGAAAATGGTGGCATTGGAGACTAAAGAGTTCCTGATGGTTTCACACTTAATTCTTCACCTTAATTCTGAATTATTTTGCAGTTAACATGTGTCTTTTCTTCTCCACCTGTTTTTGTCTGACCCTGCTGACCCAATGTGCATTTTGCCTCTCCAATGGTCATGCCTTAATTTAGCAATTTCTGATATTGTAGTATTGCATCATGAGCATTTAATAATTTTTGACTTTTCAGTCTGAGTTAAATCTTTTTTTTTCGGGCTCCTTTTATCTTTAAAAGAAGACACGTGTTAACATGTGACACATGTTAACTGCCTAAAAATTACGCACACCTCAGTATAAGGCGTTTTTCATTTTCAGCCTTCATGAACAATTATATATCACTTATAAATGATTAAATAAAAAATTAATAATAGTCATTAAGATTGATGTGGTTTGGAATTGGTCAAATGTGCCTGGAAAAAAATATGATCAGAAAATCAACTTGCATAATAATTATGCGCACAGTGTATAATGATACATACTTAAAATAATTGTGTAAGTAGTAAAACAATACAAATGCAAATGGGGAAAACATTTTAAGTCCCCCCTCCCTTGCCTCTCATTGCTTTGGTCCACTGCTTGCTTCCCCTTTACCTCACCTACACACAAGTCCTGTGGGAGAGAACCAGTGTTGCCAGGGTTGCGGTTTTCCCGCACAATTAGGCTATTTTGAAAATGGAAAAATTACAGAGCCGCGGGTTGCTTTTTATTTTTTGGGGGCTACTTTTATAATGTACGGCGGCTGTCAAAACATTTATCTGTAGATAATGCTTATCATGAATTACTGGCAACCTAAGGATGGAGGAGAGACTTTACATTTGACGTCACAAGCTATTCAAGAGTTTCACGCACAGCAGAGATTTTAAGGCTTTCACACTGTAGAAATGAACACAACAACAGCCAAAGCATGTTGCTTATATGTCTGCATGTTCTGCGTGTCTCTGTGTGAATGAATGGCGTTGTTTACTACACACTCAAACACACGTGATGCTTACTGTGTTACATGAACTTCAGTCACTTCAGAGCTTTCTTCACGATTTCATTTGGAAAAACATGACAAACAAACAAAAGAAAAGTGCGATTCACTTCAACCAACACGGAGATAAGCGGCAGCATGTGTGAACTGATTTTAGGCTAATACTGTAGATCTACCGTTGTGTTGGGTTTTGCTCAATATGATGTTAAGTGGCAGATCAGTGGGCTTGCTGCAGTTTAATATAATAAGAGATGTTCTCTGTCCCAGACAAAACCTAAAATACTATGTGGAGGACTTAATTTATATATAATTATAATATGACCGCGTGGTGAATCTATGAACCTACAGTAACTTGTATTTAAACAACTATCGCTTTGTGTTGTTGGCAAGATAAAATGACAGAGAAAAAACAAAAACAAATACATTTTGGCTGTATTATTTGTGTCCCCTTCAAAAACTGCTCTTGAGAAATGTTATGTTTATTGTCCCCCCATAACTGTTAGATGAAATTTACAGCCCCTGAACAGGTTCCTTGATGGTTCTACAGATTGTCTTCTACAGATTGTCTTATCATATTTTCCTGTGATGTGAGGTGTGTTAAGTGTGATTGAATCTGCTCGGAAGAACGTCGGGGCCGCACTGATCTCAAATCGTAAATATTCAACATGTTCAGAAATCCTGTTGTGGGGGGAACCCCGAGGATAAACGTGCACACATTCTGTGGATTGTCACGTGGAATGAAACGATACGCAACACACTATAGGAACAAAACCGTTAAATTTATGATTTTTTTTGTATCATGTTTGTGATCTCTCACATTTTGAAAATCTGATAAGATTTTCAAAATCTTTTAGTGTGGGCCAGCCTTAAATTGGTTTAACAATAAATTATTTGTTAAAATTAACTTGTTTTATTCTTGTTGTACCAACCTAAATTAATTGCATGAAAAAGTTCTCCTTAATTTAATTAAGTTCATAAGTGCAGGTCCATTGTGAACTGGACCATTGTGAGCCTACTTTCAGCTGTCCTACAGAGAGTCACAAAACAGTGTATCTTGATACTTCAGCCCTGGGACCCCTAATACACCAGCTTTTACTAAGATTCATCCATTCTAAAAAAATAATTTTAAGTAAAGATGTTTCAAGGAAGAGAGGATAAGCTTTGTCAGCTGGTTTTGATGAGATGTATAGCAGAGGCATACGGTCAGATGAGAAACCTGCACCCATCATGATGCGCGCAGTTTACCTCTGCAGTTCTTAAGACATCCATGTCAAATGCAGCACTCTGTTTCCTCTAAACTACATTGAAACCACATGTATAGACATTCACTCAGAGCACTGATGTTTTAAGGCCATCAGATAAGCAGAAAGATTTACTTTGCAGTACTGGAGTGTTTGTGGGGGTAAAAGACAGAAAATGAAGATGAAATAGCCTACATCTGCTAAAGATAGAAAACAAAAAGGCTGTGTTTGGAAAGGAATACTGCTGCCTAATGCTAGGTATAAAAGTAAAAAGAATGTTTCAGACAGTAGGCCTATGCTACATTATTCACATGACCTCATTACCTCGCATGTTTAATTCAGAGAGTGGTGACGACCAGTTATCATCTCGGAAATACAATTATTTCACATTTTTAATCCAAGTTTGTGTAAAAAAAAAAAAAGAAGAAAAAAAGATCCTTTCATTTGGAAGATAAATAAAATAAATTAATCAAGAAAAGAGAAAGCTACTATGAAATGTATATACATGCATATAAAATAATATATAAATATTTTATTATATATTAAAATAATAAGTAGGCTAATAGGCCTACAACATTTTTTTGTATGTTGTATATTTAATTTTTATCTTAATTTTATGTTTTTCCACAACAACTACTACTACCTTATAATAATTTCACATTATTTCACTATTGTGGTTGAATACCTTATTTGTCCTGTCGAGGAAGTTGGGGGTGTCAAATGAATCATTCAGGCATTTGGGTAGTGGACGTTTCTGGGGAATATTTACAGAAAATTGTTCAATACTTTTCGCGGTTTATTTAGCGAATCACGCGCTCCCTGAAGTTGGTGCTAAATCTGAGGTAATGTCTGCACGAGCCAAGCACACCTGCATGCGCGCGTCAGGCTCGCGCGCGGTAAAGGTCGAAAAGGGGGTGTGCTGAGGCGACCGCGCAGTCCTTTGTTTAACCTTAAAATAAAAATAAATAAATGAATGACCTCATCCACCCGCAACTATTGCTGACTGTCAGTTTTCTGCACCGCATAGTCTCCTCTATAGAACGAACGTTACTACAACGCAAAGACAGCGTTCTTATTCTGCCCTTCACAGGCTTCCGTAGAAATTTCCCCTCAGTCTCCTGTAGTCTGCGGCTCTGCCATCTGTGGTGAGAAGTACCCGTGGGCAGCTATATATCAAAGCCATGGAGCAGATCAATAATATTCAGGTGGTTCCGTGCACCAGCTCTAACTATCTGAGACCGTTTAGGGTGCATTATAATCAGGTGAGTCGCTAGTTTAATCGCACGTTATCATCTGTCAGTGATGCGGTCACACCTCATCATTTTGCTGTCAGCTGCCCAACCCCCATTCATTTTGTCATTGCTTTTATCGACCAACATTGCGTCTAATAATTCACAATCAGCATATAGTGTCTTTAAGAATGACAAACGGCGTATTTCAAATGTTGCTGATATCATGTATTGTGATCTTAGGTTAGCTAGCAAGACGCTATTATGCTATAGACAGGAAAGCAGCCACTTTTCCTCGAGCACATGCTTTACATTATAAGCAGCACAGCTGCCTTAGAAAGGCTTTATTAAAAGCCTGATGCACATAATATTGTACAGTTGGTATTGAGGAATGAAGGCAGGAAACGCCATTACGGACTGAACATAATGGAAACATGCTAGAAAACAAGCTATATAATAGTTAATGTTATCCTTACTTTAAGCTATCTATCTGTCCGTCTTAAGCAATTTTGAGATTACACACACACACACACACATATATATAGATATATATAAATATATTATGAAAGCATGTGTTTACTTTTTTTTTTTTACATTATTGTAAAAATATATAAACAATAAGGCACTGTGCTTTGTGTTTTGAATATAGTCAGTGGTAAAGGCTATTATTAGGGACAACCCTCAGCCTTCTTGCTTTTATAAATATTAAATATGATAAGGACACAAGTTATTATTAAAACTTTTTTAAGCGAATTCATTTAGTGACATCTGACTCACTCAAAGATTTAAACTCAGCAAAAAAATCCAAATAAGCTTTACAGATCTTTTTTGGGTTTAAAGCAGAACTAAGTAACTTTTTTACCTTCATAAATAGTTTCTAAGTCCTTACGATGGTTAATTGACTTGTAGTGGTGTTTTTGAGGTGTGCACTAACCCCCTCTGGCACGTCTACGCCAGAAAACAGCACTTGCAAGTTGAGCTGCGCCGACCCGACACAATCTCGCCTCATGTTCACGGTCACGCGAGAGTGACAAAATGCTTTACGGTAATTCAAAAACAATGTATATGACTTTATAAGACAATTTTACCCACCTCGATCGAGATTTCTTGTACTGTATTTGCAAAACTACTGCGCTGGTGAGCGTTGTAGTCATTGTAGTCCATAGCTGCGCTTGGAGTATTTACGACAGTGTGATTCACTGAAGGAACCTGTAGGGGGAGCTTCGCAAATATTAATGAGTTCCGCTTTAAATGATGTTTTTCATGCTTAACCATAAACAATTAAAGGGTTAGTTCACCCAAAAATGAAAATAATGTCATTAATTACTCACCCTCATGTCGGTCTCCACCCCTAAGACCTTTGTTCATCTTCGGAACACAAATTAAAATATTTTTGATTAAATCCGATGGCTCAGCGAGGCCTGCATAGACAGCAATGGTACTTCCTCTCTCAAGATCCATAAAGGTACTAAAAACATATTTAAATCAGTTCATGTGAGTACATTGGTCCTACCTAATATTATAAAGCTATGAGAATATTTTTTGTGCGGCCAAAAAAAAAACAAAAAACACTTTTTAACAATATCTAGTGATGGCCGATTTCATAACACTGCTTCATGAAGCTTCGGAGCTTTACGGATCGAATCAGTGAATCGGAGCGCCAAAGTCACGTGATTTCAGCAGTTTGGCGATTTGATACACGATCCGAATTGAAATCGGCCATCACTAGATATTGTTAAAAAGTCGTTTTTTGTTTTTTTTTGGTGCACAAAAAATATTCTCTTCACTTTATAATATTAAAATAGAACCACTGAACTCACATGAACTGTTTTAAATATGTTTTTAGTACATTTATGGATCTTGAGAGAGGAAGTACCATTGCTGGCAATGCAGGCCTCACTGAGCCATCGGATTTAATCAAAAATATCTTAATTTTGTGTTCCGAAGATGAACGAAGGTCTTGCATGTGTAGAATGACACAAGGGTGAGTAATAAATGACATTATTTTCATTTTTGGGTGAACTAACCATTTAACAATTATTGCACACTGTGGAACAGTACTTAAGACACTATAAGTTTACAGGCAGTAGACAATTAAGGTACAGTTACTATAACTTAAAGGCCTGGTTTCACAGACAGGGCTTAGATTAAGCCAGGATTTGGCCTTAGTTTAATTAGGACATTTAAGTTGATTTTATAAACATGCCTTAGAAAAAAACATTACTGGTGTGCATCTCAAACATGCATTTTAGTCTAGGACTAAGCTTAAGCCTTGCCTGTGAAACTAGCACTAAAGAGACCTTTCTACTGACTCTATAAAAAACACCAGAAGTAAGATGCCCAGGGTCCCTGATCACCTGTGTGAACATGCTGTAGTCCTGCTGCAGTGAGGCATGAGGACTGCAGATGTGGCCAGAGCAATAAACCATAAAGTCCATAATGTAAAGTCCTGAGACAGTGCTACAGGGAGACAGGAAGGGCAGCTGATCATCCACGCATGGCAAACAACATGTAATGTAAACCTAGACATGTTTGCTAACTTGCCAGTGCCTTGGTGGAAGAGTGGGGTAACATCTCACAGCAAGAACTGGCAAATCTGCAGCAATCTGTGAGGATGAGATGCACTGTAGTACTTAAAGCAGCTGGTGGCCACACCAAATACAGACTGCAACAGGTGTTTTGTATCATAAACGTAACTATACACATTCAACAACACTCACTACTGAGACAGCAAATACAATATACATTATAATATTAGCTTACATTGGGGAAAAAAACATAAGATTAGGTAATTTCTATACACATTTGAAAAAATAATAATTTAATGTTAAAAGATAATCTTTTAGGCACTCTGACTAGCCCTAAGCACTTAGCTAACAACAACTTGCTTTGTTCTGGTCTCACCTCACACCAGTCTAAACTAACTAATTTTATAGGTAAGGCCTAATTTACTACACATAGTCATATAAATAACCTGAAAATACTGTGGATAATTAAGGCTAAATCTTACTAAACACTCTTGGGGTAAGCACACTTACGTTCTCATTTCAGAGTTGTTCTGAGTAAATTATTTGCTATAACTGTTAGACCGATTCAGACAGTGAGTTCAGTGTTGGACAGATCAGTTGTTTTCCCGATTTATTAAAATTAATCTGTTCAAATGAGTCATTAGGTCGCGAATCGGACATTAGTGGACGTGGATGCGTTGCGTGCAAATCGCAGCTGTTAGGACATCGCAAAAAGGTTTGTCAACACAGAACACCCTTCATCACTGGATAGAAATGTTTTTTCTTCGTTTATTGAAGTGTGGTTAATGTCAGCTGCATGTGCGGGATGCCTGTCAGAGAGGTAACGTTCTTTTGAGCACTATTCACACCCAGTGGTTATACAGGAATTTTTTTTTTACGAAAGCGCCACGTGAAACATGGATTCGGTCTTCCGAACTTTTAGGATCGTGCCCGTTGATTTTGATTATTATGTGCAAGGGAGAGAGCAAATACAGCGCTCAGTTTGAAGACAGAGAGAGTTCCCAGAGATTGTATATTATATGGAGATGAGAGGGGCTGTATCTCTTACCATTGGAGAAAGTGTAACGGCTAACTTAATCGCGTGCGGCACCTCTCAGCCTATCGTGTAATGGCAGTGACATCAGTCACAACATTCCCTAGTTTGCCTTCTCTTTAAAAAATAATTTTTTATCAAGCTAAAATCTACATATAGTTCCCAATGAAAGTATTGTTTAGTGTAAAACATGCTGAAGATTAGCAAACAGGCTGTCGATTAATTAAATGATTAGCTATTTCCCCACAAAAGCTGTTTAATCAGCATAGTGAAGCCTCTTATCCATTGACATCCATTCAAAACACGGCCCCTGGTCTCCTTCCCTGCATACCACCAGAGGTGGAGTGTTAGCGTTAGCCGTTACACTTTTTTGGCTAAAGGTTGCAGGCTTGCCTTACATTGGCTTTGATGCACCCTATCACAAGCGCAGCAGTCATCTGACTGCATCTCTAATAAACAACTCTCAATAACTGATCAAATAAGGCTTTGGCAGGACCAAAATTAGTTTTGGTGGCTGCCAAAAATTTTCTAATGTTGGAAAAACCCTGATTTTTTGCATGCATCCCCATCCTTTTCCGTGGAACTGTGGTAGCAAATATGTCAACACATCCATAGTTTTATCCTGAATTCACGTCATTTCTCCTTCTGTTGTACTGACATGCATTAAATCCTTTTTGTTTTTTTTGTGGGGCACCTGTGGGTGTTTCCTCTTTGATTGTTCTCCTCAAGCTGTGTGTTGCATTTTTCAGAGTGTAGTAATACTTCCTCTTGTTATAGTTTGACAAGCAGACCCTGGGTCCACATACACGGCTGCACATTAGGTGTCTTAGTCATCCACATCCGCTGCTCTGTGCGGGCATGGATGGAATGCACGGTGCTTTCTGTCCAGATTCTTGTGTGATTGTCACTAAGTCCCTTAATTTCAAGGTATTTGATGTTTCACTTTTGGTCACACACCACTTAAATCTTGTAGTTTGGATTTAAAGTGCAGCCTATTCATGGTCAGGCCTTGCTCAGTGGCATATTTGTTTAAAAAATGCTGTTTTAGCATGATTTCTCTGGTGGAATTTTAAGTACCACCCTGCCCATAAAGATTTGGTGATGTTTGGCAGGCTCTCGTTCTTTTGCCTTTGCGTATTAAGGCTTTTATTCTCAGTGTAATAATTGTGAGTGTTCTTGATTAAACTCTTGAAGGGTTAGTTCACCCAAAAATGAAATTTCGGTCATTAATTACTCACCCTCATATCGTTCCACACCCGTAAGACCTTCGTTCATCTTCGGAACACGAATGAAGATATTTTTGAATCAGTGGTTCGGAGCACTGCCAAAGTCACGTGAACCATTGAAATTTCGAAACACTTATGACGTAACAAAGCCTCGTTTACTGAAATCATGTGACTATGGCAGTTTGAGATCGTTTGATACACGCTCTGAACCACTAAATGGGCAGTCGTGGATAGAGAGTCGGACTTGTAACCCAAAGGTCATGGGTTCGAGTCTCAGGTCTGGCAGGGATTGTCGGTGAGGGGAGTGAATATCCAGCGCTCTCTCTACCCTCAATACCACGACTGAGGTGAGACCCTTGAGCAAGGCACCATTCCCCCAACTGCTCCCCGGGCGCCGCAGCAATGGCTGCCCACTGCTCCGGGTGTGTGTTCACGGTGTGTGTGTTCACTTGGATGGGTTGAATGCAGAGCACAAATTCCGAGTATGGATCACCATACTTGGCCACATGTCACTTCACTTCACTAAATCGAAATAAAAGATTCGTAAAGCTTCAAAGCTTCATCAAGCAGTGTTTTGAAATCGCCCTTCACTAGATATTGTTGAATAAAGTCGTTATTTCGTTTTTTTGGCACACAAAAAGTATTCTTGTCGCTTCATAACATTAAGGTTGAACCATTGTAGTCACATTAACTTTTTTTATTATGTTTTTAGTACCTTTCTGGGCGTTTGAAAGTCTAAGTTAACTTGCTCTCAATGCAGGCCTCACGAACCATCAGGTTTTTTTTAGATTTGTGTTCTGAAGATGAACAAAGGTCTTAAGGGTGTGGAACGACATGAGGGTGAGTAATTAAAGACAGAATTTTCATTTTTGGGTGAACTAACCCTTTAAGCATGTCTACAAAGTCAAAAAAAATATTCTTGCTTTAACTTAAAAAAAGTAACCTGGTTGCCTTAATGTTAAATTCATTTAAACTAAAAATTTTAGTTGCAAAGAAAACAAAGAAAGATTGGTTTAATCAACAGAAACTCAAAATATTATATTATCTGAACAACATTAATTATGTAAGTTAATTGGACAATAAAAGTTAAGATAAATCATGAAATAATGTTTTTATAGTGTATTTGTTTTAAAAAGGAAGGATTCTGCTATGAAATTGATGCTGTGGTAGGTCATAATAATGCAAGATATTTGAATAGATTTGCTTTGTGTTAGGAATATGTTCCATTAGAGAGAAAAATAAATATGTTTAGGCCAGTCAGTTCATAGATATAATTCATGCTAATAATTACAAAGTGTTGTCAGAAATGCAAGCATATGAAGTCCTGTTCAGGCTAGTAGAAAAGAATAATTAGGCCTTAATTGTCCCGCTTTTCCATTATAAATGATTGTAGGAGGTCTTAAATGCATTAAAAGCGAGCGCTTTAAAGTGCAGGTCAGAAAACATCCAGACACTTTTTCAGGTGCAACACAAGATAAGTGCAATCTAGGCACCCACACCTCCAACCTTTGCCTCTCTGAAGGAAGTTGAAATTTTCAGCACCAGCCGCATCACTGAGTCACAGCGCTTTGCCACCCACACAGCCCTGCTGCCATGTACTAGTAGACGGTTGTTGCCAATCTATTCCACTACCTGTATTTTCAAATACTGCCACCCATCTCAAATCTCACCTTTGCACCAACTCTTTTGTAGATTCACCTGCAGGACTTAGTGAATGAGTCAATGTGTTGTCTGGTTGGGCTGGGTAAAAATAATGCTTTTTCAATTTGTTAGTAGGGCTGTCACGGTTATGAAATATATATATATGTTTGGTTGGAAGGTGTGGGTTGAATGCACTAGTAGTTCCAGTCAGTTTAATCAATGTTCTAAATTATTGCACTGCCTTCGTTGATGCACGAGCACACACACACACACACACACACACACACATACAGACATACAGACAGTACACTCGCACACAGAGATCATGCAGCGCACACACTGCATTATATTTCTCAGCAACAAGGTGGTAGCGTTGATGTTTTTGAAGTAATTAAACTAACAGCTTTACTATTAAAGAGACTCTGCACAAATGCAATTCACGCACGCACAAATGCAAATGCAATCTTACGCAATGCTTTATCTCCGTTTCTGATTTGAGGAGGGTAGAATGCTAGATCTATTGACCCGTAGCCAAAATAACTAATGAAAATTAATGGTTATTCTTACCCATCTAGTCAGCTTTAATTTGTCAATGCTGGCAAATGACCAATTCCGCTTCTTCCTATACGCAGAGTGCACAGACTGCAAAGGCCACCAACTACCAAAAACAAAAGTAAAAGCAATTTCGAGAGCGATTTTGACCTAGGGGGGAACCCTGTGTCAATGGCTTTTGGTCTATGTCTCCCTCTTGTGCCATCAAAAAGAGCGCAGTAATCACTGTTGTCTAAAATAATCACTGTTAGATCAAATAACTGCGACCAGATGGTTATTTAATTAGCACGACAGGCCTAATCAGTACAGACCTTAATCACAAATCCCATATAAAATTTTGCAATGGCATGCGCTGTATAGAGATCCTAGATCGTATGTAATTCTCAAAACTCGCAACTTTCAAAACTGTTTCTGACTTCTGAAAGTCTTTTGGAAAGATGCTTTATCACCCAAACAATCGGTATGTTGTTAAACAACAGTACAATCCATTGAACACACGCTACTTCTATCCCTTACAGCCTCGTTTTCATTCCTGTCAAAAACTAAATATGTCGCTACCCTGACAAAGGTCTGTTAATCGCAAATGGAGTCCATGACAAGACAAAGACCGGTCTTGAGTCCTACAACACTGGTGCAAATGATTTTACAGTGCACTGTCCCTTATACATGAAAACTGATATGGCAGGTTCTTGTATATCAGATACAGTAATCGTCCAATGCTCTCCCGTTGGACACCTCCAGTAGATGAAACCTTAATTAATTAGTAGAGTGGTTGGATAATTAAATTTAGCCTGAGCTAGTTCCCAGTGTTGTTCTCATGCAGAGCCGAGAGTCACTTGGGTCTCGAGAACCAGCAGCTGAGCCAACATGGTCAACTGCTCCAGCTGCCAGGCTACTGCTTTAGCAGCAGGGGTCTTGGCTAGGAAAGGGGGTTATCAAAGGAGAGTGTATTGGGGAGAGGAGGGGTGTTGGATTAAAGCAGGGGTTGGTGGGCAGACAACAGTGTGCACTGGGTGGGGAAGAACAGATGAGGAACAATAGGGGCAGGGACGCTGGAGTGAGCAGAAGGGTGAGGAGGCCATGGGAAACGTGTGGCGGCCATCGCCCCAGCACCAGGCCACTGGGCGCGCTCAATAGACACAGGAAATGGGATTTACGTGAGGCAGATGTGCGCAAGAGAGGTAATGAATGCATTAGAGCCCAATGAGCAAGAAAAAGGTGAGATCGACCAATGTGCGCTTCCCATGAAAGCCGTTAACCCTACCCTCTATGTAGACCACCTCTCTTTAGACAGCTTTACAGAGACACTCTAAAACAATGACAGCAGAAGGAGATGAAAAGAGAAAGAAAGGCTCTTGAGCTTCGAGTACTCTGTCGCCCAAGGCTAGCCTGTCATCTTGCATTGCGTGGTAAGTGTGTCACAGTGTAACTTACTACTTATCGACTGTTTCCAAACCATAACACAACTGATGAAAGGACTCTTGTCACTTTCCCAAGACTGTGTGGCCCTATATCACCGTTGACATCCTTTCTCTTACAGATGTTGGTTTTGTATGGTGAGAATCTGGAAGCAACTGCACCCAAGAACATTTTCCCACTGCATGGCATAGCCTCAATCTTGTGGCAGGAGGTTTTCAGCCGCCATTCATGGCATTGTATTTATGTCCTGTATATCATTTTCCTGTGAGATTGTGGATTGTTCGTAGGAACAATGATGTGTGGTTCTTTGAAAAGTTCATAAATCACTTGCATAGTGAAGAATATAATGTATGCTGCTGTCTCTCTTTACATTCTGATGCTTGTTTTTCCCTAGTGAAAGCAAAGTTACAAGGTTGCATGACATGACACTCGTTTTTTTTGTCTAAATCTGTTATTCAAAATACAATAAAATGCTATTCATACAGACAATGACTTGAATTTACCTCTTTTATGATAAGCATGTTTTTAATTACCAAATTAAATTAAGTAAAAAATGCCCTGATAATAATCATAATTAGGGGAAAAGCCTAATAAAAATTACATCCTTGAAAGAAAAGAAAAAACAGATTAAGTCATCACATAGTTGTCTCACACACAAAAAAGTGATTTAGTAATATTTAGGGAAAAAAAGGTCAAATCAAAAGTGTTTTGCAACCAACATGCAGGAAACATAAAACAACATAAAACAGGAAATGACATAGAGAGGACCTCTCCAGACCCGTATGTTTTTCAAGGTCAGTAAGTTTCTATAAATAATCAGAAAATTTAAACTTTTTATGACAAGTCAAGGTTGTAAAATACTCTAAAAGACTCCCCCCAAAACTTATTGCTAATTCCGTAATTTATAATATTTATTGAAAAATTTATTCTAAATGGAGCTAAAAGATTTACCGCACAATATGAAAAATAGCATTGAACTTAAACGTGATTCTTAGTGCGATATGGCAGCTAAAGCAGCTTTGTATTTTTGTTTTTTTAATGCGCAGCTTGTCAATAAAGTATGGCTCCAAATGCTAATCCATCTGAAAACACTGCGAGTTTGAGTCTCTTATTACAGAGCCCCGGACATGACATACGGGAAAAAAAACTCCTCCCACTTTACATAGCCCTAAAACCTACCCGTCTCTGCCCCCTGGATCTAAACCTACCCATCTCCACCCCCTGGATCTAGATCCAACTTCTCCCACTTTACATATCCCTTAACCTACCTGTCTCCGCCCCCTGGATCTCATGTGTTCTGCCGTGAGGGGCTATTGCTTATTTCTTCTGCGACAGGGCATATTTGGAGTTTCTGCGCAAGAGCGCCCTCTGTCTTTCAGATGGAGAAGCATTTACTACTGATCACAGAGCCGTACAGCTCTGACAAGCTGCGCATTAAATAATCACAGCCTTTGCCAAATCTTGTGCGGTTTAATCACAATAAATCTTGCAGCCCTAATTCTAAAAATATTAAAAAAATAGTTTTAAAAAACTTTAAAAAAGAAAGAAAAAAAGATGTGTACACTCTCACATAAACAAAATGTTATTACTTTTAATTACTCAACTTAAAACACTAATAAATTAAAACATTCTAGTTTTCTAGTTTAGTTTTTCCAAACCAACATGAATACAAAGTGCATTACACATGACGTGTGTGTGAAACTTTTTTTTGCGTGGGCACTCTAACAGTATTTGTCCCATGCACAAATCCAAA
The DNA here is from genome assembly GCA_003731715.1 of Anabarilius grahami. NCBI lineage: Eukaryota > Metazoa > Chordata > Actinopteri > Cypriniformes > Xenocyprididae > Anabarilius > Anabarilius grahami. The sequence continues at coordinate 2,221,374 of RJVU01019258.1, forward strand.
CTGTGGTGCTTGATTAAATTTAGAAAAACCTATGATACAAGTTTGTTTTACCCTCCATCAACTGGCGGCGGAATCAAGGATCTTTATTTGTCTATTTTACTGTAGGCAGTTGCTGTATTGGCTGCAGAAACTTGTAGCCCTAGGCTCACAGTTATGAGCACTACTTAAGCCCAGTATGGGGCTTAAAGGGGGGCGGGGGTACACAGAGGGGGTAATTTGGGGAGGTAAGCTCACACCTGTGGGATGGAGGGGCAGAAGGAGAGTGGGGTCGATGAGGGGTGGAGGGCGTGGAGAAAGCAGATGGAGACACAGAGGTTGAGCTCCCTCTGTTCTCCCATTTCTTTCATCCCTACCCCTGTGCTCTGAAGCGCAAGAGCAGAAAAAAGAAGCGACACAAAGCCTTTTCAATTGGGTTAAAGTGGCAGACATGTCTTACACTTTTAAAATGCACCTTACACTTTTAAAAAGATTATGAACAAAGCTGATGGTCGCATCTGAGAGGCTGACAGAACTCTTGCAGAAAAGAAACATTCCATAAAATGTTTATCGCTTGTTTTGTCACTTGTGTGTTTTTCTGTCGTAATTTATGGTCGTGCCAGTGAGCTTTGAGGGGAATCAGCATGTGTCCATGTCAGAGGGTTGGGTTTTGTTGTTTACACAGAAAGTGTTTTGTTTAGATGGTTGATTGGTTCAGTAACATTGGTTGTTTCGGTGTAATGACGTCTTAGTGTTTACCTTTGAGATCTGAAGTAGGGTTGAGGACTCAATTAACCTTTGTACCCTTTGCAGGGTGGCAATGCATAATTGCATGAAACGCATCTCTCATTTTGAGAATCATGTTGGGCTGATGTTAAGGTTTTTAAACTAGAAGAAAATGAATGGGTAGGTACAGTAAACAAGCATGTGATTTTTTTAAAATAATGAATCCTTTTTTGCTCATTATCCCTTGTATTTCACACCAACACCCTACCAGATCCAGACAACATCTTTCTTACTATGAATATCAGCAGGGCTTGGCACATGATAGCCTGGTGGGAATAATGTGCGATAAGGGCTTTAAATCTTAGGAAGTTGAACAGCACATGGTGGGAATTAAAGGCCTTGATTGTAAATGGCAGCGTGACGGCAATTGAATTCTCAGCAGCTGTCGGGGTCACAGCATTATATACTGCAAGCTGATGATAATTAGACTTTAAGCATGCAAAAGAACAAGGCCTGTCGCTCCGTCCCTATTCACTCATAAGCTTTTATTGCGAGTAGGATGGAGGGGGCACAATAATTTCAAGTCTCTGTGCCTCCTTCCACTCCCTGTAATCTGTGTTGTAATCCATGTCGCTTGTGATTCCCAGGGTCCCAAAAGGCTTTTCTTGTTGACCTAGAGAGTGGCCCTGATAATGAGGGACCCCCACCATCTGTGTGCAAGCCCAGAGACCCTGAACACACTTGGTTATACAGAATGGTCCTTTAGGGGGCAAAACAATAAAAAGAGCTAGAACCTCACCAGGGGTTTTGGAGGCAATATAACCTGGGCTTCAACTGGTTTGTTTCAGAATGATGGATCGTATACATTTTTAGTGAACACTTGTTAAAGTGTTAGTTCACCCAAAAATGAAATTTCTGTCATTAAGTATTCACCTTTGTGTTGTTCCAAACCCATAAGACCTTCTTTCATCTTCAGAACACAAATTAAGATATACTTGATTAAAGCTGCAATCCGTATCTTTTTTTAGTTAAAAATGATCCAAGATCAATTTGAGTGAGTACATAACCAGCAAGTGTTCAAAACTATCTCTTTACCTTAGCCCGATTCACAACGGTAAGCTTGTAATAATGTTTTATAATAAAATTGGTACTGGTGGCGGGTTTCCGTGGGAAATTCGAGCATGCAGCCGTTCTTCTTTGCGTCATTACATCTCGTCTGTTTACATAAAGGAGTCCCAGCTAGTAGGCTATATGGCATGTGAGAATGCTGCTGGTAGCGGATCATTTATAACCTTTTCTCACAGCAGCTGGAATAATTAAATTTAACATTTTTGATGGCGGATTGTAATCCAGAAAGGTCCGAATGACAATAATCAGTGACAACTGGAGATTAACCCGTAGTCAAAAGCAAAAGACTTCAGACTGCGGAGTGGCTACAGAAATTGAAATCTACATGTAACGCTAATACACACTAAATACACATAGTCACACAATGCTGATGTTGTTAACATTAACAATTTGAGAACAAAGTGGCAGACATGTTACTTACTTTGACATTTTCCGGTGAAAATTCCTATTTCGGTCATACTTCCAAGACGTAGAATCTGTGATTCAGAAGTTCAGTATCCACACCGATGTGGTGACTGGCAGCAAACATTAGATTCATCCGCGCTGAGGAGCCGTGTCGATTCACAACCCATGTAAAAATAATAATTCCACAAATAACTGCAATTGCAGGTTACAAACAGAGATGGCGACAGAGGTAAAATTTACGGGCTGCAGCTTTTTAATCCAAGAGGTTTTTATCCCCCATAGAAAGCAACGTGATTACCATCATTCAAGGTCCAGAAAAGTAGTAAAGACATCGTCAAAATAGTCAACATGACTACAATGGTTCAACCTTAATGTTATCAAGCGATGAGAATGCGCAAAAACAAAACAAAAATAACAACTTTATTCAACAATTTATTCTCTACCCTGTCAGCCTCCTACACAGTTCACGTAGTGAACGGAGTGTAGCGCTTCCGTGTTTTCGTCAGAACGCCGGCTAAGTATTGGCCAGCTCCTGCGTCAGCATCACACGCATACGTTGTGGTGCTCAGGTAAACAGCGTCAGCCAATACTTAGCCGGCATTCAGAAATAAACACGGAAGCGCTGCTCTTGGTTCACTACGTCAACTGCGTACACTCTAAAAAAATGCTGGGTTAAAAAAACCCAAGCTGGGTAAAATATGGACAAACCCAGCAGGTTGGGTTAAAAGGCACCTAATATGCCCTCTTTCACATGATGTAATATAAGTCTCTGGTCTGGTCAAGTTTCAGCTTAAAATACCCCACAAATTTGCCCCTATTTGGGGGTGAGCAAAAGCACACCTTTTACTATATTACTATATTGCTGGCTAAAAAATAAATCCAAAATTGGTTGAAAAAAATGGCTGGGTGAAAACAACCCAATCCCTGGTTTTGTCCATATTTAACCCAGCAGTTTTTAGAGTGTAGATTCATGATTTATTCACCTTCATGATGTTCCAAACCTGTATGACTTTCCTTCTTCTGTGGAACATAAAAGATATTGAAGAATATAGAAGTTTTTGTCCATATAATGAAAGTCAATGGGATGAAATGAGTTTTTTTTGTAATGCATTTTTTCAACATATTTTATTGTGTATTCCACAGAAGAAAATAAGTCTTACAGGTTTGGAACGACACAAGGGTGAGTAAATTATGACAAAATGTTCTTTATTAGGTGAACTATCACTTCAATGGTTTATGGCTCGACATTTAGGCTACTTTCAGACTGCAGGCAAATGTGGCCCAAATCCGAGTTTTTTGTCACATGTGACTCAGATCTGTTTTCTTATGACAGTGTGAATGGCACAAACCACATGGAATCTGATCTTTTCAATTCCAATTTTTGCCACTTCCATATGTGGTACTAAATCCGATACAGGTCAGATGTTTTGCAATGCGACCGCAGTCTGAACAGTCACATCGGAACTCGTGACTTTTATGTCACTCTAGAGCAACATTCGTCACAATTCTGCACTCATGGGAGTCACTTCAAATGTAGATAATATAAGTACTTATATAAGTCACTTATAATGTACTTCCTTGTATGGTGCATATGGTGCATAATAATGTACTTCCAAATGATGCAGCCAAACCTGTACCACATGTCTCTTATGTAGTGAAGCCTGTAGCCCTCCATTAAGCCTGAATTTCTTGTACCTTTCAGTCATGTATTCAACTAGTTCAGTCATTTGACCTGATGATTTCAACAGCATGTTGTAAGCTAAGAGTGCACGTTTGTACACATCCTTCTCTTCATTTACCTGGATTTAAGTTCCAGCTAATATATTGTTAATATTCATTTTGTAATTGTTCAATAACACTTTATAATAAGGTCTCATTTGTTAACATTAGTTCATTTGTTTTTACTGTTGTTGAAGTTGGAAGTTCTGTTTGTAACTGGAGCATGTGCACAGTAACAAGTGATGAATGAGACTTGGTGAGGAATCATCTTATGTTTTAAAAAATGTAATTATCAGTCGATTATCTAAAGTGATTTAAATACAACTGCCTTTGTGTTCGTAAATCATAAGTTCATACATTTAAAAAGTAATAGTATTACGGTTTTAGGGCTTTGTCTGGTTGTACAGGATTTATAACTGCAGAGCAACATCTCTGATTTCACTTCCTCTGTTTAGATAAGATGCTTTGCAGAACATCAGAAAGCAACATCAAGAATTTACAGTAACTGCTTAAAAAACATTAAATTAGTCTTATATAGTCTTTTCACTATCAGTCATTACAAAATATTGTTCTTATGCTAATGGTGTGTTGCTCCTGTTTGCCTATTTCTTAGTATGTTTACAGTAAATGCATTTTCTTAACATACATTGGCATTTGTGTGCCTGTTTCAATCTGTTGCTTATATCCTCCGAGGAGGCTAAAAATTAGGATGAGAAAAGAATCCATATTACAAAAATAAAACAATGCAAATATTACAAAATGTGACAATACAAAGTATACAAGTCGTTTTTCTAAAGGAACACTGTCCAACAGCGACACCCGCAAGTAAAGTTACAGCGTGCCTCCCTTGAGCTCATAGAGAATGAACAGAGCCCCTAAAGCGTGCGGTGGGTTTTGTGGAGGGTAATAGAGAACGAATGGGGGAAAGTCTAATTTAGTCTAGACTAAATTAAAAAGTATGTAAACAGCTCACCCACTTAGATATCACCGCTTTGTCACGTCAAAATCAAACGTGAAGTGAAGTGAAGTGACATGTGGCCAAGTATGGTGACCCATACTCGGAATTTGTGCTCTGCATTTAACCCATCCAAGTGCACACACACAGCAGTGAACACACACACCGTAAACACACACCCGGAGCAGTGAAAAGACCTGAAAACATGATGACTGCGGTAGGGCTGGTCCGAATACCATTTTTTTGAGCTTCGAAGCTCGGTAGTAATCAGCACTGAATATTCGAAGCTTCGGCGGGAGGGGGCTGAAGATATTCTCTCTATTAAAGGCATGTGTAACGAGAAGAAATGCACTGTGGCCCCTTTAAGAGCTGCGCGCTCCCGGTTGAACTGTGTCAAACGACTCGAGCACCGCATGTATGCGGGTTATTTCTGTTTTTCTGTTGCTATTTAAAGTTATTTTCTTTATTAAGTAACGCTGTGGACGGCAGAACATTTGCGACGGACAGTTACACGAGTTTCATGGGGAATAAAGCGCCAGTTGTGAAATGTCAATCGCTTCTGTTAAGTCTGTGTGGTATCAATAACTCAAGCTAAAAACAGCTAGGTTATATAAGATAATTGTAAAAAAGAGTATTGTGTTTCGCCAGATTTTATATTGTAAACATTCAAGCGTTGAATGAGAACCGTTTCGCGAGGGGGATGCCAGATGTGCAAAAAAAAAACAAAAAAAACACGAAATTCAAATCCCACAATTGAAAATCGAATACCAACCTACCAAACGAATATTCAAATATTCTGGTCCAGCCCTAGACTGCGGGGGTTTTAGTGAGCAATCAACTTACATCTTTGTGTCTTTGACAGAGCGTTTACCGAGCATGACTGATGATCCGAAATAAGTTGACTATTAATGACGTTATCAAAATGATTCCAGTTGGCATGGATCCGTGGACCAAACACATAAATGAACGGCAAGAACGCATTAAATGTCTTGTTTTCAGTTAAAAAGGTGTCATTTAAGCGGCCCGTAAGTTAATAATTAATGATATTTACAACAGAAGGGATTCAATCAAAAACTTACTTTAGCTCGATAATAACTTTTTCCTAGAGCTGCTGTAAAGCCAAAACAATCTTTGTCCATTAATTTTCCTATTATCACTGAGAAGCTGCTTTGAAACAATCTATATTGTAAAAAGTGCTATATAAATGAAGATGACTTGATTTGAGTTGACTATTAAAAAGAACAGCTGAAAATCAATACACAAATAAAATATATTGTTTTTGTTACTGCCTTTAATTATTATTTTGGAATATGTAAAAATGCTTAAAACACTAACTTGATGAGACTGACGTGGTTTTAATAAATGGAACATTAATTACATTGTTTATGTAAAAATACAAAATACTTTATTTTTTTGCAAATTGTATTTGGTTTTTTTTTTTTCTTTTTTGATGTAATGTGAAGTAATGTTCATTTAACGAGGAAAATGTGACAATGTTAAAAGTAACGGACATGAATTTACATTTGATTTATAAAAAATAATAAATTAAAAATAAATGAAAAACTGAGGTCAATGTTCAGAACACCACTGCATGCCACTGCTCACATGGTATGTAAAGTCTTGTGGTGTTTACATGCTATTTATTCAACTGCAGTTGATCAAGATGAGATTGCGTGCATTTGGCCCACCACTTTGTAAACAAGGCCATTTATAGTATCACTTCTACACAGTGTGGTGGCATGAATGGATTTTGGAGATTCTTGGACTTCAGATGTCATCTTAAATTTTCTAGACTATTATACACAAATCTACAGAAATCATGTTGCTTTACTAGGATTCATGGCTATGTTTAAGGTTCACATGTTAGATGAGTTTGTCTGCCACTTATGTTCTAATAGTAGTAAGAAACATCCTCTGGAAGTCACAATAATGTGAACATGATGTTATAGAAAGTCTCAGTTTTCAAACTCTGTACATTTTATCACAAAAGTCAAACATTAAATGTCGTTTTGATGCTCTTCATCCACCTCAGTTCAATACGGGGCACAAGTAAACCAAGATTCATGAAGTCTTGCAACTGATACAATGTCATTTTGTAGAAACAGCCCTCATAAAGCTGTTTGTGATGATGCAGGATGCTGGCTCTGTTATTAGAGTTTAATGTTGACTGTTTGCTGTCAATGTCAGGCTTACGCCTGTTTCACACTGCAAGCGTAAGCGGCGCGTAAGCAGCACGTATTTTTTTCGGCGCCCATGTTAACCAACGGGTGCATTCACACAGGCAGCAGGAGCAGCGCGTAAGCGTAAAACAGGAGCGTCACGTAAGCAGCAGTGAAGCGGGGGTTTCGGTGCCGAGTCTATTTTTGCTGCGCTGCTGCCGCTCAATTAAAGTGAAAGCACACATTTTATGGACAAAATAAATATAATTTCACACAAAAAGTGTTCAAAATGCACACAATAAGCATGTCTAATGCGTTTTAACAAGAATTTGAGTATGACAGAAAAGAAAATTAAGAATCAAAAATAATTATACAAGATTTATCCATTTAAACTTGTTTTTAATTATTCAGTTTGGGTTAAAGTATGGTGTATTATAAAAACTAAAGTAAACTAGCCAGAAAATATGATATATAAACATTAGTTTAGTTATTACACATAGATATATATATATATGCTGCAGCATACCCAAATCAAACTCGAGTTTGCTGGCTTTTTTCGCCGAGTTTGTTGTCTTGTAAACATGTACACGCGACAGATGAGGTAAAACACAAAGCTTACCTCATTCGTGTGCAGCAATGGATGACACAAGGCTTTTATTTACTTTATTTTTATTTATTAAGTTTATGAGAATGTTGTACACCTCCCCATGTTAACAAACTTTCAAGACTCAAGTTTATAAATGACCAACTTATAAAAACAAATGTATAGCTGTCTTTGTAAAGAAATGCTCACTTTATATGTAGCTTCGAGCCGCGGCTGTGACGCTGTGCAAACGCTTGCAGTGTGAATACTCGCGCGTCTCTGCAGCTGCAGTAACGATGTAGTTACGCTCACGCGCTGCTCACGCGCTGCTCACGCACCGCTCACGCTTGCAGTGTGAAACAGTCGTTATTCTTGATTTGAAGTAATGTTTTCCACACATCTAAGAAATATTTTCTACTGCAGCACTAGTATTAGTAAAAGACTGAAACATACAGTGGTGGTCAGAATTATTGGCACCCTTGGTAAATATGATCAAAGATGACTATAAAAATAAATCTGCATTTTTTTATCCTTTTGATCTTTAATTCATAAAATTAGCAAAAATCTAACCTTTCATTGAAGGAAAAGAATTGAAAGTGGGGGGGAAATCACATTATGAAATAAATGTTTTTCTCCAAAACACGTTGGCCACAATTATTGGCACCCTTTTATTCAATACTTTTTGCAACCTCATTTTGCCAAGATAACAGCTCTGAGTCTTCATCTATAATACCTGATGAGATTGGAGAACACCTGACAAGAGTTCAGAGACCATTCCTTAATGCAGAATCTGCTCAGTGCTCAGTGACACATTTTTGTGTTGGTTTTGATGTTTGTTTTGGATCATTGTCCTTATGGAAGATCCAACCATGGCCCATTATTGGATTTCAAGCAGAAGCGGTCAGGTTTTGATTTTTATCTGTTAGTATTTGATAGAGTCCATGATACCATGTATCTGAACAAGACGTCCAGGACCTCCAGCAGAAAAATAGGCCCACAACATTAAAGATCCAGCAGTATATTTAACCGTAGGCATGAGGTACTTTTTATCCATGTGTGCACCAAACCCATCTGGTGGGTTTGCTGCCAAAAAGCTCTTTTTTTAGTTTCATCTGATCATAGAAGCCGGTCCTGTTTGAAGTTCCAATCTTGTCTGACAACTGAATTTGCTGGAGATTGTTTCTTGATGAGAGCAGAGGATTTTTCTTGAAATCCTCCCGAACAACTTGTGGGGATGTAGGTACTGTTTGATCATTTTTTTTAGGCTTTCTGAGACTCAAGACTCAACTAATCTCTGCAATTCTCCAGCTGTGATCCTTGGAGAGTCTTTGTCCACTCAAACTTTCCTCCTCACCACGCATTAGGACAATTTAGACACACGTCCTCTTCCAGGCAGATTTGTAAATGGGGATTTTCAATGCTTCAGCTATTTTCTTACAGCCATTTTCTGTTTTGTGAAGCTCAACAATCTTTTGCTGCACGTCAGAACTATATTCTTTGGGTTTAATCATTGTGATGAATGATTAAGGGAATTTGGCCTTTGTGTTTCCTCATGTTTATACTCCTGTAGAACAGGAAGTCATGGCTGGACAATTTCATGTTTATGATAACCCTGGTGTGCTAAAAAAATTTAAATATGAATGGAATATACTTCAGAGATATTTTACTCATAAAAAATTCTAGGGGTGCCAATAATTGTGGCCAACGTGTTTTGGAGAAAAACATTTATTTCATAGTATGATTTTCCCCCCACTTTCAATTCTTTTCCTTCAATGAAAGGTTATATTTTTGTTAATTTTATGAATTAAAGATCAAAAGGATAAACAATGCAGATTTATTTTTATAGTCCTCTTTGATCATATTTACCAAGGGAGATAAAATAATTTTGACCACCTCTGTATGCACTTTTTTTCAAGATTCCATGGCAGTGATTATGTAGATGCAGTAGATCTGATGTCTGTGTTACGTGAATGTGCATACTCGTCTGTTGAGCAACAAACATTAATCTGTTCTGCCCTTATCCTTAAGCCCTTACTCTTTGCTCCTACGTCTTTTTCTATCTTGTAATAGCTTATGCTCAATTTGCAGCACTTTCACTTTGTGGGCTTGTCTTTGCAGTGCATGAACTTGCATAGCCTCTCCCTTTCACTGCTCGTGCTTCAGTAGTGATGGTTGGGTTAATACTGGTGTTCAGACTAAGACTAAGGGTTTGCGTTCATGGAATGTAAATGTTCAAGCTTTTCAGAAAACTGCGGGCTGTCTTTGTTTCAGATACTGTAGTTGGCATCTTCCCTTATGAACCCTAAAAAATAATCACTCAGATGATAGTAGCGTAAAGTCTTTTGTTTGACAATCTAAAGCTCGGCACGTTACATCCCCCTCCACACATTAACATACCCACTTTTGCCTCCACAAGTATGCACTCAAGTGTACACTTGCCATGAAAAGGCATTTTTATCCCCACTTGTCTAGCCCTGCAGGGGAATAAATGTAAAATTTTGCAACTACACAAAAACGTTTGGATCACTGTGACGTGATTAGGGATCTGGCACATGCCTTTTTATAACACTTTTTGTGAGGTAAACCACATCTCTTCTGCAGTGTATAAAGTACAAAGACCAAAGTTTTCAAATGTAGTTTTAATATTGAGTAAAACTTTAATATCCCTTTTTTCTTTGCTGAAAAGTTTTTTTCACAATGTTTACCAAAACTTACTTTAGGTTTCTAGATATCTTGCCTGTAAGCTGTAGTATCGTTCTTTTGAGCTGATTCTTTTCAATGAACTAATCAAACCAGTTCGTAGATTAGTCTAAATGGTTAAGTTTTTGGGATAGACAACCGCATTTATTTACAGGTGTGAGTCTCGAAATGTCCCGTTCACACAGCAACTTACAGTAGCATCTCGAATACTGTCTGTATGAACATTCAACGGGAGTTATGCCCATATCCTCTTACCATGGTTCAAATTACGCGTTCGGTTTTTGTCATGGTTTCAGTACGGTTCAGTATGTGCTATGTTCAGCGGAAAAAAGGACTGCTGTCAAATAAAAATAAAGTAAATAAGTACAAATAGTCAAACTATAAGCAGCAGCACAAATAAATACAGTAGAGCAAAGATACAAATAAAGTAATCTGTTTTTCACGTTATTTAGGTATCTAACAGTAGTTTTTAGGTACAGAAATTGAATAAAGTAATCAAATGGAAAATAACATTGAATTGAGTGAGTTCCTTGTCTTTTGTTGTTTATCATTAACATAGACAGCAAGAATATTAGGTTGCTGTCACTTTAAGACATAATGCACGGATCTAAAATACTGATACTGATACACATAGGTTGTCTTTTTCAACTGTTTACATTCACAACTGTTTACATTCACTTAAGGCATAAACTACTAAGATTGCTAGTTGGATACTCTCCAAGATGGGCATGTTGGCATAATTTTTGTGTGAATTTCTTCTTACAAGTGCAAGACTTGAAAGAAAACTTCATCTGCACGCTTTCTAACGCAGCTTTCTGTGTGCGCGCTTTCATCTTCTCACAGCGCACGTGCGAGTTCTCTTTTGTGTCTTCTTGCACTTGAATATTTATGGCAAGGCTTAAATGAGTTTAGTTTAAACACAGTTAGCAACGTGTGCTGTTCAGGTCTCACTTGCGCTATCAACACCAGGGGTGCTGATGGCATAAATGACTGTCATATTAGAGCATACGGCATTCCTGTTGAACAAAGTTTACAAAGAGTGACTGTTTTGTCCTCTTTTTTTTATTATTATTATCGCTGTTGTAACATATTGGGAAGCAAAAATGTGTATCCATTAGGGCTGGTTCGATGCATCGATTCTCGATCGATACAATGAATCTGGATCGATCCTGATACTTTCTCTCTCTAATCGATTCTGAGCTTAGTTTTAACCGCAGATGGTACTCTAGGCTAGTTTTTAACCACACACTCTCAAACGTTCACGAAGAAGACTGATAGACAGTGCTCGTGCATTCGGCTGAGTCATGTAAGTGGTTAAATATACTTGCACTTCAGCTCAGAATGCTTTTATGATCCGAGATTTGTAATTCGCTTCAACTTTTTTGTGAATGATTATTTTAGGTTAAGTGGCAAGTGTAAAGGAACTGGAAGCAGGCAGTGTACGAGTGTTTCTAAAGCACTTATAGTAGTGCCATCTGCTGTTTAAAAACTAAGCTCAGAATTGTTTCAACAGAGAATCACGATACATCTGAAAATATCAGAATCGCTCCAGATTCTTCATATCGCAAATCGAGATTCGATGTATTGTCCCAGCCCTAGTATCCATCAAGAGAAACATACATTAGCTGAACTCCGTCTGTCTGTTTTATGCTTTATTTTCAACAAAACAGATTATAGATATGTGGTCAGATTTAAAGTGAACCGTGGTGCATTTGCGTGCCAAAACGTGGGTGGAGAATTCGTGTTTTTTTTTTTTTTTTTTACAGAGAACTGCTACACCCCTATTAGCGACGGTGACCAAAGTATTATCAAAGATGGCAACACTAATAAAACTTAAAATGTCTTTATCACTTTTTATACATCAAAGAATCCAAGCGAGCCGCAAGTTCATCTGTTAAATGTTCATCAACCAACAGCAGCTTTTATATCTGGGTGGAGAGTGGAGCACTGAGTTGCGAGAGCTATTGTTGTAAGTTACTGAAAGGGAAACCACACACAAAAACCTGCAACACACTATAAACACATTTTGTGCAGAGCAGAGCGGCTCTCTATGTGACGTGACCGGTTTGTTGTCCAGTCTGGTTCCATTCAAACAGCGAGGGTTTTCCGAGAATGCTTTTGTGAGTCCTTAAAATTTACTGCTGTGATTTTGGGTATAGAATGCAGTTGTTACTCCTGTAATAACTGAACTGTGTGTGAACGTAAACGTATTAAAGGGTTAGTTCACCTTAAAATGAAAATTCTGTCATTAATTACACACCTGCATGTCGTTCCACACCCGAAAGACTTTTGTTCTTCTTCGGAAGAATATTAAGATATATTTGATGCTGTCATTCAGAATGCTTTCAGATTTCCTTCCATTGACTGCCTTTGCAACTACCACTTTGACGCTTCAAAAACTTCATAAAGAGATCGGAAAACTAATCCATATGAATCGAGTAGTTTAGTCCAAATTTTCTGAAGAAAATCGTTTGCTTGTTATGACGAAGAGATTTAATTTAGACTTTTACTCGCATGTTAACATTGATCACTTCAGAAAATTTGGACTAAACTACTCGATTCATATAGATTAGTTTTAGTGGTAGTCAAAGTGGTGGTTGCAAAGGCAGTCTAAGGAAGGAAATCTGACAGCATTCTGTCATCAAAAATATCTTAATTTGTCTTCCGAAGAAGAATGAAAGTCTTACGGTTGTGGATCAACGTGAGGGTGAGTAATTAATAACAGAATTTTCATTTTGGGGTGAACCAACCCTTTAAGGACTCAAGTACAGGACTGACAATCATATTCTGCTGCTATGTGAACATGGCCAATGATTCATTAGCAAATCTACATTACTTTAAAAAAAAAAAAAAAACATCTTTAAACATAATCACAAATGACTGGAAATTCATTAGTCAGAAAGATCTTTTCTAAATATTTACATTTCTTTCATGTAGCAAAGCAGCTGACGCTTGAGTAATGAAGATTACAAGAACCTTTTCAAGCATTTAACTAGCTGCTCTTGGATTAATGGAGCAACTCTGACACCATACAGAGCTACGAGACTGAAGTTTGTTCCGCTTTCTCAGTCTTCCCTCCAAAACAGCCACATTTTGGAGCCAAAAGATACAGGTCATTAGCACGAAAACCGGCATTGCCCAAAGCAAACATGACCTCGTCGAATCCACTGACCGTGCTTGGTATGCAGGTTCACTTTCCACACTCTCGTTTTACACTGGTGCCTCAGGTAACCGATGACTGTTTCCATTAATGGAGCTTTGCTTCTTATTAACAGATCAGACCAGCAACCATGATTAGGTAGGTCACGCTTAAGCTGTTCAACTGGAAAAGGTGCTACAATGTTTTTTAATAAGCATATTGTCTGTTCATTGAGAGGTGTAATGAAGCCTTTGATTATTCACTTGCGACCATACATCCAGTTTGTCTTCCAACTTTTTTTTTGTATAATAATTTTTATGTTTATAATATTTACTTATAAACATAAAAAAAAATCCATATGAGTTGTATCATGATGCTGCCTGGTATTGTGATCCTTTAGCTTTAGCCCTACAATATACTGCTTATGCTGAACTATGCTTAATTTTTCAAAGTTCAGAGTGATGTACTAATTCACTCTTTTGTGGTGAATGAATAGTTACTGTGGGTGTAAGCATAAAGAGCACCAATGAAAAGAAAATTACTCATTTCCAAACCCTTCTTATTATGAAGGCTGTAGGCTACTTTTTCACAAATATGACACATGCTCTTGATCTGGTATGTGTTGAGACAAATATTGGGTGCAAAGTCTTGGACGTAAGCATATTCTGAATATAATTGTAATTGTTCTATTTGTGAAAATATGATACGGGATCTTCAGAGAACACACTTCTGTGATACAAGACACATTTTTGATACACAGCTCAGTTGGTTGAATTGAGTGTTTAATGAAATTGGTTGCATTGAGTGTTCATTGGGTGTTGAGTTCCCATCCCAAACAAGTTGATGTTTGAATATATATACTCATGATATAAAGAAAAGACAATACGTTTTACACGAGTGTATGTAGACTAAGCAAGAGGTGATGCGCCTTCAAGTAGAGTACAAGCACACACACTGGGCCGATCCTTTATCATCTTGAAACACCCACAACATGTCTGATCTTGTGAGATTCATGTCTCACAGAATCCCTGTCTTCAGGCATTGAAGTGATCAAAAGTGCTAGAGGTTTATATAAAAGGTTGAGTGAGACACTTAGTACTGCACATGCACTGTACACAAACTTAAGCCTGGGCTGTTACTACTAACATTTCAAGAGCTGCACACACCCTCTCCCAATATTGCTGTAGTGTTTTGACAACTCAAATGCACAAAAATCTTTTTGTCAAGCTTGAATCCAAAAGTTGCAATTTAATAGTTTAATTAAGATTAAATGGTAACTCTTTAACCTTGGTGTATTTTATTGTGCTAACATAATGATCTTTAATGTGAACATGCTCTTTATTACAGCAATCCAGCGTATGCTATGTCCGGCTTACAATAATAATAATAATTATTATTGAACAGCTATAACTTAATATATTGGGATCTGTGACTAATTGCATTTTATATAATTTGATTAACAGGATGTCTGGTTGTATAGCAACTACAGTAGGTGTTACATTTGCAATATTCAAAACAAAAGCCCACCTAACTCGTTTTAGCAGGGAAATTACAATTTCACATGACAATCCCTCTCCTCATGGAGAACAAATTTGCTTTAAAGACTCTGAAGTTACAGCATGAAAATATTTCAGTATTTATTTAGCATTATAAATAAAACTATCAAAAATATTCTTCTCATGAACCACTTCTTTTAGGTGTCATCTCTGGATATGGATTTTATAAGTTTGCAAAATTTAAAGGGTTAGTTCACCCAAAAATGAAAATTCTGTCATTATTTACTCACTCTCATGTCGTTCCAAAACCTTAAGACTTCCGTTCATATTCAGAACACAAATAAAGATCTTTTTGATGAAATCTGAGAGCTTTTTGTCCCTCCATAATCAGCCTACGCAATTGCAACTTTGACGCTTCAGAAAGTTCATACAGAGATCGGAAAACTTATCCATATGAATTGAGTGGTTTAGTCCAAATTTTGGCTCTCAGATTTCATCAAAAAGATCTTCATCTGTTTTCAGAAGATGAACGAAAGTCTTATGGGTTTGGAAGGACATGAGGGTGAGTAAATGATGACAGAATTTTCATTTTTAGGTGAACTACCCTTTAAATAGAAGACTCCAGTGTAATGATTAAGAAGGCTGAAAAGGGCACTTTACAGTTTTGAATATTAAAAGTGTCTGTCTCAATTCTTTGTTTGTTTTACATATTTGCCTAAATTGTTATTTTAGAAATTATACGATATTTTCATTTTTTATTTTTTTTACAGAATGGAACAAAGAAGTCCTGGGACTTTATGCAAACCCATGATAGGTGAGGATGTGTCTTTCTTTCTTTCTTTCTTTCTTTTTTACAGTAATAACATCTTTGGTGTTCTGACTGCCCTTTAAATTGATACATTCTGCTTTAGAAGAAATGGAGATTTGTATTTCCTGTTAGCCTATTTAACCATATTCTCAGAGAGATGTCCATTGCATTGAGTTGCACAGAGTGTAAATCATTTAAACATAATACTTCAAGGCGACTATAAACCTGGGAGGATTAGAGGCTTTTGGAGTTGGAATGTCTCACCACGGTGCAACAAAAGGAAGTGCTCCCCTTCCCCAAAAGTCTTTTGTGTGCACATCTTGATCTCTCCACAGTTCTGTCTTTTGCATGCTCACGTCATGATAAATGAGCTTTGTCATGATAAATCTGTCCCTTTTTTTTCTTACTTTTATACNATTTCTTTCTTTCTTTCTTTTTTTTTACAGTAATAACCTCTTTGGTTATTATTTAACCATATTCTCAGAGAGATGTCCATTGCATTGAGTTGCACAGAGTGTAAATCATTTAACATAATACTTCAAGGCGACTATAAACCTGGGAGGATTAGAGGCTTTTGGAGTTGGAATGTCTCACCACGGTGCAACAAAAGGAAGTGCTCCCCTTCCCCAAAAGTCTTTTGTGTGCACATCTTGATCTCTCCACAGTTCTGTCTTTTGCATGCTCACGTCATGATAAATGAGCTTTGTCATGATAAATCTGTCCCTTTTTTTTCTTACTTTTATACACAATCCTCTTTTTAGTTAGTTCAGGTAGACCTTACAGCCCTCCACCTGTCTTCAGTGCAGTTACTTATCCTTGACCAGGCTTGAAGTGTCCAAGAGAGAGACAGAAGCAGTTAAACTTCCATTCTGTTTTCCACACAACCTCTTCCCACCGACCCAAAGCAGTCTTTGGGTCATTGCACACCTAAGAGCAGCCTCTTTGTACCTCTCCAGTTGTCAACCTCTGCCCTGAGATCAAGGTGACCTTTCATACAGGGTTCATAAAAGCTATTGGTGAGGATTGAGAACCTCTGTGGACCGTGTGTCAATATTGCACATTTCTTTTTCCATGGAGCTTTCTGGTTATTCAATCATTCTCAGCAAGTAGACCTGGTGGAACAAAGCGGCTACAAAGTCTCTGGCCAATAATATAGAAAGAGTTACAGCATGTTCCTATATTAGGTTTCTTAAGAAGGCTTTTGTTCTTCAATGAGGAGTGTCTGGACCATGTCTGGGAGAAAATGGTCCAGAAAAACAAAACAGTTTCTGTGGGCTTATAACACCTCATCCTAAACATTCATGATATCCTGATTTTAATTAATTCAAAATGCTGCAAGGTGCGAAAATTACAGCCAGTCAGAACATACAGCTACGTGGATCTGGATTTTGGACCAGTCTTATTTCACTGTGGGTGGGGCAACCCAGCACAATTCAAACGAAGAATTGAAGAATATTGTGTCGATCCTGTTCTGGACAAGGTGCGTGGACAAGACTGAACAAGTGGAGCTGAAGAAGACTCGTTCACCACAGGAAATGACAAGGTTTTTTTGTAAATACCTTGATTTTGAGAAGGTGCTTCATCCATGCATTCTTTTTTATGTGGTTTTATTTTGTACTCGATGTTACTCACATATTCTAACTTTCAAAAGTTTGGGATCAGTAAGAATTTTTGAAGAAATTGATACTTTTATTCAGCAAGGACGCATTAAATTGATCAAAAGTGACAGTAAAGGCATTTTTTCTGTTTCAAATGAAAACTGTTCCTTTGAACTTTCTATTCTTGTAGGAATCCTAAAACATTTTTTTTACAGTTTCCACAAAAATATTAAGCACCACAACTGTTTTCAACATTTATAATAATGATAAATGTTTCTTGAGCAGCAAATCAGCATATTAGAATGATATCTGAAGGATCATGTGACACTGAAGACTGGAGTAATGATGCTGAAAATTCAGCTTTGCCAACACAAGAATAAATTACATTTTAAATAGTTGTAAAATATTTCACAATATTACTGTTTTAACTGTATTTTGCTTAAATAAATGCAGCCTTGATGAGAATAAGAGACTTCTTTCAAAAACATTAAAAAAAAAATCTTATCTACCCCAAACTTTTGAGTGGTTATGTATGTGCACTTGTTAAAATATTTGACATCACCATTTGACTGTGACTCATTGTTTTGTTGCACTGTTTAGTGGATTGATGAATGAGGTGATCTGCAGTTGAAAGGTAAAGCCATTAAAAGGAGCATCTGTTCAGGTCATTAGTGCCACTGCTACAGTCTATTGTGAGCTCTGCTGGTCATTTGGAGGTAAGGAGTTGGTAGCCGTTGTCTTTTGTGAGGATTTTCAGGGGCGTTGATGAGTGTCTTTGTTTGTCTGTGATCTTTCATCTACAGTTTTGGAGTTGCATCAGGTTAGTATAATGCTGCACCAGGCCTCTCCTTCTCTTCCTGCTGCTCCCGCTGCATTGCATCCCATAGCGAGAACCAAACAGCCCTAATGGACAGCAGACTTAATGGCGTGTGACACGTCCTGCGTGACTTTGACAGTACTTTCATGGTGGAGAGGTGAAGCAGCGAGGAGCACGTCATTCAGACATGCCTCGGCTCGCTGGGGCACTGACCCGTCAGCCGCAGTTTTCAAGGGTTGACCCAGACTGCACTCTTCATTCGGGATAGATTGTACTCCACAGCTCATCATCAGTGAAGAAAAAGGGAGGAGCCTAACTGACATCAGGTGTGTGCCTCAAAAGCTACTTCGGCCTGATGGAATAAATGAGAAGATAGAAGCAGGAGGCACTCTTAGGGGACTTTTACATGACACCATTTTCCTGGAAACGTTTTTTGCGTTTTGGCCGTCCATTCACACTACACCAGCGTTTTGGGGGCCTGAAAACGCAAGCTTTTGAAAATGTGTTTCAAAGTGCAAGTTTTTGAAAACGATACCATTATCGTCACTATGTAAACTACAAAAACACAAATTATGCATATTGCGTGCTCAGGCTATAGGTGTGTAGTGTTTCTTTACAAAGTGACATCGCCAACTACTGGCCTGGCAGCATAATACTGTGTTTTTAGTAATTTTCGCGGATCTGTCTGAATGGGGATCGTTTTGACAACATTGTCATCTGTACCGAAAAACTCAAAGGAAAAAGTTTCCATTTTTAGTGCTTCGCTGTCGCTTAAATGTACCACTAAACTGAAGAAGGACCCCTCTTAATCTAATCTCAAACCGTCAAATTATGGTGTCTCCAGATGATAGCGCTTCCTACAAAAAGTCTGTGTATAATTTGAATCATGTTATAAAAGAAAAAACGAACGCACTCCCTCTGAGGTGCAAGCCAAGAGGGAAGAATCCAAACGTGTATGAAAATTATGACTGCACACTCACTTGCAAACAGTTTATTCACC
Source organism: Anabarilius grahami (assembly GCA_003731715.1). Classification (NCBI taxonomy): domain Eukaryota; kingdom Metazoa; phylum Chordata; class Actinopteri; order Cypriniformes; family Xenocyprididae; genus Anabarilius; species Anabarilius grahami. The sequence continues at coordinate 2,240,583 of RJVU01019258.1, forward strand.
AACGTTTCGGCAAAAAGCCTTTGTCAAGGTGTAATTTCGCTCGGAGTAAAGAGAGCATAAATAGACAATCATCAACAGGTGCATACAATTAATCCCAATTAAATTTTCAATCAATCAATCAATCAATTAATCTAATTATTCTAAAAAACTTTGTCAAATATACATGACAAGAATAAATACACATTCAACATTTGTCAATAGAAACATAATCACCATCAAAAAGTAGAAAAAACATTTATAGAAAACAGCTTAGATCAAAGTCGACATTCAGACTGTAAGGAGTAAGAGTTCTTAATGTATATATCCAATAGGCTTCACGTTTGAGTAAGATACAATCAAGATCGCCACCTCTCCTCGGTAGAGGGACTCGCTCGATACCTACATAACGTAGAGAGGCAATGGGATGGTTAGACAAAATGTGCAAGTGAGTGTGCAGTCATCATTTTCATACACATTATAATTTGAATCATATCAATTCAGGAACCTTTGCTGTTTGTTCTGAACTAATAAATATGCAGTTTTTATATATTAAAATTCTGGCGATTACTATAATCCAATTTCATGTGATGGCCAATAATTGGTAAATGGTCAAAATTAAAATTAAATATGAATTTCTCGACATAAAAATAAAACAGTAAAAACTCAAATCAGTCATTTTAAATGCCACAGGTGAGTTTAGGCTTTGTAACCTTATTTATAATATACAATGTGAAAAATGTATATTCATCTTCAGATGTTTTACACTTTAGTGTTCAGTGTTATTATTAAATTATTTAGTGATGCACTGAGATAATTTTTTCAAAACATCAAGAAAAAGTTTTCATTCAGTAGAAAAAAACTAAACTGAAAATCAAATTTCAATAGTTAAATTTGGGTAACTGAACAGTCTGATGTTCAGTGTTTCATGTTAATAGGTTATAAACCATATTAAAGTTCTTCGGCAATGAGCCACCTCTCAATATTTCAATCAAACAAATTTTACATACTGCTTCTCTAGCATCATTTTTGGTCATGGTGAAGTGTATCCACACTGCTGACATGTTTACTTGTTATAGCTTCCATGTTTTGGGCACTAAATAGGACCTGTAACTCAATGATTTCAGCTCTCCAAAATCTTTTTGACCGAAACTGTGTGGCCATGTTAAGAAATTGTTTCACCAAATGCTTGTACGCTGCCCGGCCAAAAAAAGTCACTGTTTGGATTTTAATACTTAAGAATCTATTATTGGATCATTATGTTTGGCAACGGTTCTTTTAACCCTTAAAGATGGAGTGTGTAGCTTTTCATTTCTTAAACAACCATGTAGGAAGATGTATCAAGGCCATATTCCAGAATGACAATGCCTATATTCATCAGGGTTAAAATTGTGAAAGAATGGTTCAGAGAGCATGAAGAATAATTTTCACACATGAATTGGCACCTCTGAGTCCTGATCTTAACCTCACTGTAAGTTTTTGGGATGTGCTGGAGGAGACTTTACAGAGTGCAGGACTCTTGCATTGTCAGTACAAGATCTTGACCAAAAAAATATGCCAAACATATAACATGCTAGAAACATAATAATCACTGTAATAATGATCCCTCCATAGATTCGTAAGTATTTGCCCATTAAAATCCAAACAGCGACTTTTTATTTTTATTTTGGCCGGGCAGTGTAGTTTTTGAATGCATGTTGAAGGTAAGACTCAGGAGTGTGTGTGTGTGTGTTTGTGTGTGTGTGTGTAGTTATGTGTGGTAATCTCTGGCAAGCATTCACCATGGGAAAAGCAGGGCAGGGCTTCCTGCCTCTATGGACATATCCGCTTTCCCCACTCAAAGAACCGTCTCGCTCTCCTTTGCCATCGAAACAATCACGCTAATACAACATATTATTAAATCAGATAATGATCTAAACTGTGAAAATTGACAAATCTTGCAACTTGCATTTATCGTTGTTCTGTGGATTTCCCCAGGCGAAATCCAGTCATTTCAATAGGAATTTAAGCGTTTAGGAATTATGCATAAATGCAAAAATTGTCCCATGCAGATTTCGCAATGTGTTCAAGTTGGCCACACATTTGTTGCATTGACCAACACAAAACTCTTGGTTTGAAAGTGACTTCTCTGTGAGCTGTGCTTCATACATTGCTACACTATTGACACTAGGCAATGGAGGGGTTTTTCCCTGCAAAATTTTGCCGAAATTTCTTTAATTTACACCTGCTATTAACATTGATCTTTAGAAGTTAAATTAATATAGCCATTTGACTAAATAAATTAGATTTTCAGTCTAAAGCAATGATTTTTCTGGTCCAGTTCAATGTGTGCCAGCATGGTATTTGTGAAGTCGGACTAACAGATCTAGATAATATGATGCATGCATACATGTTAATTGGCCTAAATGTTGTGTTCATGATCCAAAAGACACACAAGTTGTATTTAAATTCTTAAATATTTGATTATGCATAAGGCAGATGAAGACTATGGCTCAACTACGCAAAAACCTCTGTAGCTCGATTATAACTGCACATGTAAACATACTTGGATGTATTTGAGAGCAACAGTTTGTGCATATTGTTTGGTGATGAAATCTGTTTCGCTTTGATCTCCGGAGTCAGATGTTTTGTCATGTATGTGCTGACCTGGTTGGAGAGTTGGGGACGGTTGCTGCTCGTATAAGTTTGAAAGTGCTGTACAGAGACACTCTGTCCTCTGACCTCCTGCCACGCTGAGCTATTAGCTAGTCCACCGAGGTCTTGCTATCCCAGTATGCTTCAGTGGATAAATCCTATTATACAGAGATCCTTAAGACTCAGGGATTTATTCTCTTCTTCTTAAGGCATTATGTTCAGTCTCAAACTGAGATAAAGTGAAAAGCCAAGACCACATCCAAGGTGTTAATCCTGGGTGATTTGTTGGGGCTTGATGGAGCAAGGGTGTCCATGTGCCTCTCTCTTTCACACACATGCTTATGTTCACTTGCTCTCTTTACCACTAAGCCTACCCAAGTTTTTGGATCAGTTGTGTTTGTTGTTGCTCTTGCAGGACTGGATGCATTAACAGGAAGGCTAGATATCCATTGATCCAAGTGGAACCACTTCTCTAAATGCCAACTCAGCTTCTAAATTCATTCCTCTTCTTTTTCTTTCCTCTCTCCAGTGTCTCTGTGCTGATTTTCAACACCACCTCACACTGTTTTATCCTGGTCAAGCAGTTCCGCCCAGGTAACGCCCTGCAGTTTTCCACACTTTAATCTTTGATTTTGACTGATTTTAGTTGTAATCTTGTTTTCATCACACCCAGGGCTGGATTTATGCATAGGCATTCTAGGCACGTGCCTATGCTCTTAAGTCCAGGGAGGCCCAATTACAGTGAGGAGAAATAATATTTTTGATTATTATTATTTCATTGTAATTCTAAAACTCTGTAAGTCAATTACTTTATGAATTAATAACATTTAAAATTTCGTAACTGTCAGGCAGAAACAAATTTTTTTTTTTTTTTTTCATAAATCATTAGGCTACTATTGGTCACCCTTTATGTCTGTCTTTGGATTTTGCAAATATTTAACCAATGAAAAATGTTAAAAAGATCTTGTGACTAAACCTCTTAACTCCATTGGCTCCTCAAACTGTCGGTCAAATCTCCTAACTCCACCTGCTTCTTGAATCTTAAATAAAGTGCCGCATACAGTTTGGACCATCTCTGCTTATTTGCATGCAAAGGTCAGTAAAGAAGTGCAGCAAAACAGTGTTTTCTTTACTCAAGAAACACTATATATAAAGGCTAATCTTTTATGTATTTGAGGAGTGCAGAAGAGTGTCTTAGTGTCTTCACACTGTCAGTCCAAATCCGATTATTTGTGTATCCGATTGGAATCTGATCTAAAATTATTGAGGTCCACACTGTGTATCGCAACTATTCATATCCGATTTGTGTGTCCATGCTGCTCTTTTGCTTTTTATGGAATATTTGCATTGGTTTCTATGGCAATCGAGTTGCATACGCCAAAAAAACGACAACAACTGCAACATGGAGGGGTTTGCAATACAGATGTTGTCTTATTTACAACATGTGAACCCACTTTGTAACTTAATTTGTTTAAATATAAAATAAAAATTTATAAAATAATGACACATGCAAGTACATTATCATATATAAAGCCACAATATCAACTTTAACAACACAGTGTTTAATTATTTTTATTTTTATTTTACTTTTATTTATTTTTTTCTTCCATTTCCTGAAATATAGCAGTTTTGGTCGAGGTTTCCGACCAACAGCAGTTGGAGGAGGTTGGGGGGGCCCAAAAATGTCTTTTTCCTGTATCACAATATGAGGTAAATCCGGCCCTGGTCACACCAATTGAATGAATGTTTCGTCCATGAGATCTTCAAAAGGTTTAAGACTGTAAGGCATTTTTCAATTACTGTAGATATCAGGGTTGTGCAAAATTCTGAAATTCTGAAATGGCTCCCTTTCAGTTCATGAGTTGCAATTTGAATTGGAATGACAGGCAGTGGAATTTACTGGAATTGCAATTTAAAGAAATCCAGTACAGGTAATGAAAGGTGAATGTGATTTCACTAAGTGCAACATGTTCCTGGAACAGCAACTTTGTTGATCCTGGAACAACATTCCCATCAACCAGTCAGATTTGAGGGACAAGTTTACAGTTTGTCAAGTTTAGGCTTACAACCAGGGTTAGGTGCTTCTAAATCAGTGTTATTCTCCTATCATTTTCCTCTGATTTTATGGGTTAGGTTAAGGGTTAGGTTTAGGGCTAGGAATAGGATTAGGACTACATTTTCAGACAGGAATGTTGTCTTACTTGACAAAATCAGTGACCGGTAATGAAATGTATACATACATTTAGTCAATCTGTTAGTCTGTATGGTCTTTAAAGCTTTTTTTTTTTTTTTTTTTTTTTGTCAAGCCATCATTCAATNTTTTTTTGGTCAAGCCATCATTCAATGACAATTTTTTTTCTCTACTTTTTTTTATAATTAAAATGACACATTGCAGCTAGTCTTTGAATTTCAGTAATTTTAATTCTGCCTCCTTGAATTTGAATTCCAATGCTGCATCCCATTTCTTCATTTCAAATTCAGGATTTTATTTTTTTTATTTTTCTCAATTCAATTCTGAATGTTGCTCAACCCTGTTAGATATATTATTGGAGCCCCCAAAAAACATAAAATTTGAGTAAGGCATCTATCTGAGGCTTGTCACACTCAAAGTTCCTTGTTGGTTTCGCATCTGTCTGAGCTGTCCTACTAACCTAAGCTCCCCCTCATCCTACACAAATAGGTGCCTGTGTGGGCCAGATACATTCAAAACTTCCCTAAAACCAACTTTTAATGTTATTCTTACTTTGATTTTGTAGCATGATTTCACAGCAATACAACACCTCTACAAACTGTATTTTTACAAAGACGCTCTCACACATACTTCATTTAAACTGTATCTCATTACAGTGTTGTACTACACCCAGATCCCTCTGTTGAAAGAGATGAAGAAATGTTTTGTTCTGCTGCAGATATTTAAAGTGAACCTTTTAAAAAAAACATCTGATATGCAACAGATATCAGGTGCCATTTTGTAACTGTTGTTAGAGAGTGTTGCTATGTTGAAATGTTTGCTTGAAAATAACATGGATGATAGACTAGAAAAGAATAGAAGACAGTTTAGAACCTTGCCACATCCATCAGGTAAGTTCACTGAAATGTATAGTACACAAAGGAATAACCTATTGCAGTGTTCTCATAATGGGACATTTTTCATGTCGATGGTGGTCGTGCAAACAGAGCATTTTTCAGCGCTCTCTATTAAGCTTTGGCCCTGCGCTACACTGTTACACTATTGTTCTATACATGCTCGCCAGGGACGGCGCCCTGCTTCTCAGAATGGAAGGAAAGCCTTGCATTGAAAGAGAGACGTCTTTCTACAGTTTTTTTTTTTTCTTTTCTTTTCTTTTTTTTTTTCTGTAGTCTTCAAACAATGCTTCAAATGAAAAGGCAGGCCTTGTGCAAGGAAACATAAGAACAAGTCTTCTCAAGGATGGCTGTTCTTGAATTGAGCTCTCAGTCAGTCCCATGTGTACAGTACATTCGTCTGAAGGGCGTAGTAGTTAAAGATCTGGGTAAAGATATCTGTAAGGTTCAAACCCATGTGTGGTGAACCATGAGTTGGTCGCAGGGTTATTATCGTTAAGTAAAACTAAAACCAATAAAAAAAAAGTTCATTACTTGATATAAAACAAACATTAACTGAAATAAATATTAAAAAAACGTAAGCTTATATTATTTCAGCTAGTTGCATTTTTAGTACACTCATTTTGCACTAAAATAACTTAAACTAAAAGCTAAAACTTAAAAACTATATAGACATGATGAAAATAACTGATGAAAGTGACAAATATTACAAAAAGCACAACAAAATTACTAAAACTTTAACTTTAATAAAAATAAAATCTAATTCAAAATATTAACAAAAACTATGATGTATATCAATGATATTAAAAAAAACTGGTTGGGTGATCCATCACTATTATTACAGTCTCTTAAAATATCAGATCATTTCAGTTTTTTATGACAAATTAAAGTTGTTGTTTGAAGTTGTTGTTGTTATTATTATTAGGTGATGGGTACACCACATGACATTTTTAGAGTCATTAAATTTAAACTTGTCTTAAAGGGTTAGTTCACCCAAAAATGAAAAGTCTGTCATTTATCACTCACCCTCATGCCGTTCCACACCCGTAAGACCTTCGTTCATCTTCGGAACACAAATCAAGATATTTTTGATGAAATTCGAGGGTATCTGATCCACACATAGTCAGCAACGTCATTGCACCGTTTGATGTCCAGAAAGGTAGTTGAAAACATTGTTAAAATGGTCAACGTGACTACAGTGGTTCAACCTTAATGTTATGAAGTGATGGGAATAAATTTTGTGCGCAAAAACAAAACCGTTGCCATATGTAGTGAACTCAGTGCAGGCTTCCTTGTTTACGTCCAAACGCCAACTCTGTATTGGCCGAAGCTGAGCAGCACGACGCATGCATGTGATGCTGACACAGGATCCGGCCAGTAATGAGCCGACATTCGGACGTAAACAAGGAAGCCTGCACTGAGTTCACTACGTATGACAACGGTTCAAATTGTTGAATAAAGTTGTTATTTTTGTTTTGTTTTTGCGCACAAAAAGTATTCCCGTCACTTCATAACATTAAGTTTGAACCACTGTAGTCACGTTGACTATTTTAACAATGTTTTCAACTACCTTTCTGGATGTCAAAAGGTGCAATGACGTTGCTGACTATGTGTGGATCAGATACCCTCGAATTTCATCAAAAATATGTTAATTTTTGTTCCGAAGATGAATGAAGGTCTTACGGGTGTGGAACGACATGAGGGTGAGTAATTAATGGCAGAAATTTCATTTTTGGGTGAACTGACCCTTTAAATTGTATAAAAGTTCTTTTTTTCAAAACCGAATAAAACCATACAAATATTTGTACAAAGATTTATGCATTTCTGTGAACTTCCTTAGACTAAACTTTTTTTTTTCTTTTTTCACGTATACTTGTGCCTACATGATCTAAAACACTATATTTGAGAACTCATCAATCAAAGTGGTTGTGTACTCAGATGTTTCCTCAATATCTTTGTGTTTAAAAGCACTCTTGAATGATGAGTGACACGTCTTACTTCTCCACAGCCGTATACATGAGCGAATGGGAGCGGAGCAAACCTAAGCCCCTGCAGCCTGCGGAGGAAGAGTCAGCGGAAGCCCCACCAACAGAAGCTAAAGTCCCGGAAGAGAACCAAACAGGAGACTCAAGCGAAGAGACAGCAAGCCCCCAACCTCCAGCTTCGGCCGGCGTGACCTATGAGCTGTGCGCAGGTTTGGTGGACAAACCCAACCTTTCTCTAGAGGAGATTGCCAGGCAGGAAGTGCTTGAAGAGTGTGGATATGATGTGCCAGTTACCAAACTGAGAAAGATCACATCATACAGGTGAGAATCCATCTAAAAGTCACATTTCTGATCTTATTATGGCAAGTTCGTAGGCGCAATTCACACATGAAGTTAGTTAGCAGTCATTTCAAAGCATTTACTTGTAGGCCCATGTGATGCAGATCAAAATCTATAAGCATATATTAGCACAATGTAGCTACATTGTGGTGAGAAATGTCATCAAATTAAATTTCAATAGGTTAAAGGTTATTTCTTGTAAATGGTGTCAGATGTAATGTATTTTGGTGATGTCAATATGTTTAAAACACTTAAAGCTGCTGCTTGTGCTAATAATGGAAGTGGGAAAGTTCATCTGGAAATATAGCAGCTTTCAAGTGTGAAAGTGGCTAATAATAACACAAGCAGTCTCGATAATGAAACAAGTCGTGAGATTTATGCAGGCTTATTTATTTTCTTTATTAGATGTCTCTAGAATACTTCATCAATCACATCATTCTGCAGTCAGATATTTTTGTATATAATAATATGATCCTAAGACAACTGCTGTATCATACTGAAAGAGTTTATTTATATATAAACACCCGGTTTGTTGTACTTGTTTGTAGGGCTGCACAATTTGGCCCAATATTTTGTGCTTATATATTATTATGACTAATAATAATTATTATAAAAGAAATATTAGTATTGTAATAACACTTTCATTATTAAAAGTGAAAAACAGAGTATTAAAGAATAAATATAACGTATAAAAATAATATTTTTATTTTACGAAAAACTGCAGGGTTACCTGTTAACATGCAGACAGCCTATAAATATAAATCATTACGAAGGTTTAAGGATTTATTATAAATATTATATTATGATAAAAATCTGAGACAATAATTTCGTCATTTTTGTCAGGATGTATGCAAAATCAAAAACAGAGTCCATGTCTTTAATATGAAATATGAGCCTCTTATGCATCTTTTGTGAAAACAAACTCATGTACATTTCTGTACTGTACACTGGAGAAAAACATATGGATTATCATATACATTTCTTTAGAGAGAAGTATTATTTTTCCTATTTTTTTACCTAAAAAATAGGATAGAGTTCGCATTACTTATCTCTTTCATTTATACTGGAATCTCCGAGCCCTTGTACAAAAACTCCAAATATGCCTCTCAGATGTAATAACTTATGATGTTCCAGGAAATCACTAATGTGGACGAGGCCATCAAGCTATTGCTGTAGCTGTATAAAAAAGAAAACAGAAATACTTTGACTGATTAAACATGACTACTGCAATTTATGGTGTATTTGAGTTGTTAGCCTTTATCACTGTATAAAATACTATAAAATAATATATTGTCTGCCTCATTCTATGATGAAGCCTCATCTGCTCACTAAAGGAAGTTATTTCAAACACTCGACTGATGTTATGAAGTGAGTTTGGAGTAAAAACATTATTAAATGTCATGTTCTTACAAGTTTGGGACGCGTGTTGCTTTTTCAAATGCTCGTTATAAGCATTTAAATGCATTTACTACTGATCACAGAGCCACTCTTCATTAACATGCTGTGCATATTTAATTAAAAATAAAAAAAAAACGCAGCCTTTGCGAATTCATAATTGCACTAAGCCAAATTGCGATTTCAGTTTAATTTTGATTAATCGTGCAGTAAAATATATTAGTAATATTATTATTAGTAAGCTTTTTTTGAAAGAGATTAATACATTTATTCAGCAAGGATACAATAATTTGATCAAAAGTGACAGTAAAGATATTTATGTTTCAAATGAATGCAGTTGTTTTGAAATTCATCAAAGAATCCTGAAAGAAAATTATTATAATTTCCAGAAAAATATTAAGCAGCACAACTGAGCACCAAATCAGCATATTAGAATCATTTTTGAAGGATTATGGGACACTAAAGAATGAAGCAATGCCTGCTGAATATTCAGCTATGCCATCACAGGAATAAAATACATTTTAAAATGTATTAAAAAAGAAATGTTATTTTAAATTGTAATAATATTTCACAATATTACTGTTTTTACTCTATTTTATTCGATAAATTCAGCCTCTGTGAGCGTAAGAGACTTCTTTCAGAAACATTAAAAAAAAATTATCGACCCCTAACTTTTGAACGGTAGTTTATAGAGAGAGTGTGAGAGAGGAATGTATACATGTCTGCTAATATGCACTCTGCCATGACTGACATACATTTTTATCTCAACTGATTCTTGTCTTGCAATTTAATATTTAACCTTCATCTTGATCATTGGCTGGTAAACCCCCAGAGTAAAGAACCTCAGATAAAGTATTCAGGGGTTAAATGTGTCCCAATCTCATCTGTAAAGAAAGATGAAACAGTGCAGCATTATGCTCTTATCAGTCTTCATTGAGGAGACTGTCGTAAACCCCTGCCGCCTCGCACCTGCCAGAGTCACACACCTGTTTGTGTGTGTGTGTGTGTGTGTGAGAACCTGCAACATCTGCATGTTGCTGTTTGTGACCTGTGCCACAGCCATCTCTGATTTGCTAAAATACCACATGGAGTCACAAAGCTTCCTCCTCTAAACTGCACACACAGACAAAGTTAGATGCACCTGCCGAGTACACCATCAAAAACACCTGTGGACTTCATGCTGCACCTGCTGCTTTTATGGTCTGGGTAGGGACAGAAGAAATGCAAAGAGAGGATGACCTACTTCTGTTTGATTGTGTTACACAGTGAAATTTGTTACATTGTTTGTTACACAGTGAATCGTTATACTTTTTTTATTTTTTCCCCCCACATAATTAGAAACGAGAGGGAACAAGAAATGTTGTGTGAAAGGAGCTAAGGAAATGATGCATTGTCCATATATGCATTTATGCTAACCACTAGATCATGGCACTAACCAAAGATTGTTTTCAATAAATTGAAATTGAACTTTCTCTCTCTGACTTGTTTATCATTATAATAGCATTCTTAACCTCATCTTAGCTTGTTGTTCTGCACTTAGGCTGCACTGCACATCTTTATTTGCATATATTCATTTAAATATACACATTTGGGGTCTATAAGATTTTTTAAAACTGCATTTATTTGAGTAAAAATGGTAATATTGTGAAATGTCATTACAATTTAAATTAACCGTTTTCTTTGTTAGTATATTTTAAAATGTAATTTATTCCTGTAATGGCAAAGCTGAATTTTTTAGCATGATTACTCCAGTCTACAGAAATCATTCTAAAATGCTGATTTCACACATTTCTTATTGCTGTCGATGTTGAAAACTGTTGTGCTGCATAATGTTTTTGTGGAAATGTATCAGTTTTTTCAGGATTCTTTGATCAATAGAAAGTTCAAAATAACAGCGTTTGTTTGAATGAATGGCAGTGTATATGTGACTTGACTTGACTTGACTGTATCAAAATCCATCTGAATGCAAGACATTCCTTACCATGTTAATAGTACACATTGAAGTTGTGCTCCTTTAAATGTCAGAAATTTACTTTTTCATAGTCAGATAGACTTTTAAAGATGAAGTATGTATTTTTAGAAAATATTGAGCTGTATCCCAACTTGCATAGACATCTAAGTAAGCCATTTGTTGGTTCTCCCAAAAATTGTAAGCACTGTGGCTCTATCAAAACATTGTTTATGTCATTATTTTTCCAATTCTGTTTGCTGAGGCTAGTACAAAGTTCCTTTAAGACAAGTCATTTCACTCGCCGGCCATCATTGAAACGCCTCTCGGGCATGCAAGTGCAGCTCCTATCTCTTTGAATGGGGAAACATCAAATTCTCCAAAACAGTTTGCCAAGCTTTCGATTAAATTTCATATTTGAAATCACCAATGAAATCTGACAACAACTATCTCATAAATTTTGTTACTAAATTCTTGAATCATGAAAAAAAAAATTCCAGGCTGGATCAAGCTAATGCACATGCGAAGTCCTAAAGTGCGTGACTCTTGTGTCTCATTTTGAAGGCGGGCGTCTGACTGTTTCTATAGGAACCGGAGCTTCTAACAGCTGCTGCAGTGACGCGATGACCATACGAGTGACGCTTGTTATTCTATAGTCTATGGGCTAGTATCACAGAAATGAACCCAAATTATTTTGGGCAAAACTGAAGGAACAGGAGTAATATGCATTGCGTTTACAATATGTGTGAATTAACATTCCTGACCATCAGCATAATAAAGTTAAACTGACATTTGTATTGCGAAACTACCTCCTAAACTTTCTCCTAAAGAAAGGGAGAAACTGTATTCTATCTTTTGTGTTGAAACCATATGAAACTGGAATCGTCCAAAGATTTATTAGAAAATGATATCTTCTGGGCCAATAAGTGCCCCAGGCAGGCTTCAGAGTAGTTATTTTTTCACATCTTGTCTCCATTCTTTGAGGAGTGGGTGTCAGCATAGACACCCATTTTTCATTGGGGACAGACACATTGGTGTCCTGGAGATTCTCTTTAAATGCATCCTCTCGGATGAAGAGTCATGTTTTGCAACGCACTCATTGTGGTTAGTTTAAACTCATCCTAGAAAGTGATTGCTGGGGCTTGTTCCATTTTTACCTCCCCGGGGCCATCATCCATCACTTCGATGGTACGCAGGCATCACGGCCTTGTAATTTTCTTCCATATTTCATGAGCTCATTTCAAAAAATCTTTTTCAGACTGCAAAATACTAAGAAAAGAAGGGGCTTTTGCAAGCTTCTCATTTCTGTAATGCTAGCATGGTGTTAGGAAGATCTCCATGGTGATGTCTCCATGACGGAGTCTCCGGTGAGGTAACACCTCAGTCACAGTGGCGCTTACCAGATTGCTGTCTATTAGGTATGAGAGGTCTTGCTTCATGTCTTCAGGTCCTTGCAGTAGACCCCCTTTGTCCTTGCCTAGTCTTCATTGTACAATAGCAATTTCACAAGAGCTTCTTGAATGGAGGATATTTCCAAATCCTCATCTATAAATCCCTAATGGGTTTGAAATCATCACTGAGTGGATGGGAATTATTTTCATGTTGCATAAATTATTTTTGTTCATTATGTGACTTTAATGGCAGCCAGTTCACATGCCGGCCATTTTGGTAACACCACTGGGCAACTAGTTTCCAAGATGGTAATAAGCATTCAGGTACAGTACAATACAGTTCTATCTGAAATTACTAAACTGTTTGTCAAGATTACAAATCAATAACATCTTAAATCAGAAGTTCAATTTGACAACAATGGTACAGGATTTAACCTTTTATTTTAGCAAAAATGTAGCTTCTTTAGCTCAAATTATGTTAAAAATGTACTAAGCTGTTTGTCAACATTTCAAATCTTAGCATTATCATTTAGCAAAAATTTGGCTTTAGCTTAAATAGTGTTAAAAAGATACTGAGCTATTTGTCAAGGTTACATTTCAAATCAGGAATAAAATTTGACTACAACTGTATTTAGTAGTAGCATTTAATTAGCAAAAACGGCTTCTTTTAGCTTAAATCATACAAAAAATGTATTAAGCTGTTTGTCAAGGTTACATTTGAATAATATTTCAAATCAGGAATAAATTCTAACTGCAATTATTAGTGTAGGCTTTTGTTTAGCAAAAACAGCTTTAGCTAAATCATGTTAAAAATGTAATAAGCTATTTATCAAGGTTACATTTCAATAACATTAAGTCAACTAAAATCTTACAATGGTTGTATTTAGCATTAGCATTTAATAGCAACACTAAATCTATTTAAAGCTACACTTCTTTAGCTTAAATCATGTAAATACTGTATGTACTAAGCTATTTGTCAAGATTTTATTTCAGTAACATTCGAAATAAGGATTAAATGAAACAACATTCGCATTTATTTAGCCAACATGCGCTTTCTTTAGCTTAATTCGTGCATTCATAGTTTATAGCTGCAGTGTCTTGTAAAGGAAAACTGAAGTGTCCCCAGGTTTGTGCATTCTCAAATTGCTCTTTTTGCCATGTCATTATCGAGTGTCCTGAGTCCCTTGTGCTTTCCTCCCCCACAGGTCAGGAGTCGGAGTGACTGGATCGAAGCAGACCATGTTCTACGCTGAGGTGTCCGAAGAGAATCGCGTCGGAGAGGGAGGAGGTAAACCCCAAGAGGGCGAATTGATCGAGGTGGTCAAAGTTCCCCTGCACGAAGCTATGACCTTCGCCTTTGACGAGAGCATCCCGAAAACAATGGGTGTCATTTTCAGCTTCATCTGGTTCCACAGCAACATGTCACCGAAGTACAAGATCTCCACCAATGTCTAACGTAACGGTTCCAAGCCATCCTCCGAAATACAAGTCATTACATACATTTTTATATATAGTATTCAAAATGGTCACTAACTGTTAATTTTTTTTGTTATTTCTTACACTTTTATCTGTTTGTTGTGGTTATAGCTATTGTCTTATTTCAAACTGAAGCAGCACTCGTGTGCTATTCGCTTTCCACGGGAGCTAACACATCCCAATCGGTTAACCATAGAACTGAAGAGGTTCATTGTGAGTTTGTTTTGTGTAACCGAATGCTTTGTTTTTAACATGTCAGGAATTTCAGCCAGCCATTTGAAATCGCACCACAGCCCTTAAAGACTTTGTAATGGTGATCTCTTCCACTCTAATTTGAGAGGGCAAGATCTGAAAGACTGTGTTGATACCATCAGAGAGAGAACATCAGACCTGGATCATTCACGATTGAAGCTGTACAATGAGGTCAGAAAGTGACCGTATATAGCCATATTCCAATTTTACCGTTTAGAAGAATAACATTCATTTAAATAAACAAGTAAATAATAACAATTATTAATGTGAATTATATGTAAACAACACAGGCAGCTACCCAAATGAGCCACTTCTTTAAAACAATCATTGACAAAGAGAATCAGTTACGCTCTTGCATATATCTCAGGTCCAAAGCTGACTTTGGGACATTCAGGGTTAGTGACAATGCTGAAAAATACTGAGGTGTTTTTTATTGCCGCTTAACGTTAAGTTGATATTCTGAGCGTGTTTTTTTGCACAGAATTTATGAAATATCTACTACAAAAACCTAAAGTATGAGTACAGTGCTAGTACTACAGGTTTAAAGCTGCTTTGCCATAATCATAATCTTAACTGTAACAACATTCTGAATTCTTTCAGAACTTATGGAATCGAATGCATGAGCTTGCCTGCTGAAAATATTTTAGAAAATATTTTCAAATACCATATAGTGTCAAAAGACTTGGTACCTCCTAAAGTCACAGGAACAAAAAGTAGTGGCTTTCTAAAATCCATTGAATACTATACTTGAAAAATATTTGTATTGCTGTTGCGGTTTACTGTATGAATATATAGGGTGATGACTATAAATGCTTGAATATAATCAATATACCCTCAATATTCTTCATGATACCTCCAAGATTTGAGAGGCTGCTTGCAACTTTACTTACAAACATTTTAAGGTGAGCTGAAGCTTTCTGAATCGGATACTCTATTTAGTTCAGTTCAAATTCTCTTAAGCACAAAGCATTCACTAGTTTAATTTCAATAAATCAATCAATCAATCATTTTTTTTCCTATATCTTGTTGGCTTAATTATTTTGTGAAGGATGTTGAAGTGCACAAACATTTGTTAATGCTATCGTTGTTCTTGTCTTGACAACTATCACCGCCATATTAAATAAATTCTATATTGTCAGCTGATTGGATCTTATTGTGAAGCATTTCCTCTGTCCTATCACTGTACTTGGTCTATATTCTGTGATTGATGAGTGTTATAACTTTATCAATACATATGGTCAATGTGCTAATTCACAAGCTACCATGTTCATATAATCAGTCAAAACGAGTGTTGTGGAAAAGGACAAACAGGATTGGTTTGGACTAAAATGGCAGTGTTTTTAACTTTGAGCGCTCCTTTTAAAGTATGCAAATGAGACATTTAAGAATTATGCATTTGTTTTGGGAGCATTATTTCTTATCACAATGCCTCAGATATCATTCCCTCATTTTCTTAATCTCTTCTTATAAAATTAACTCTGAACTTGTTTGAGTGTTTTGTACGTTTATCTCAGGATAGGGCTTTGTTTCTTTTAAAAATTAATACATTATTGTTTTATTGTCATGTGCCACTGTTACTAATGCTTGATTTTCAGACTCAGTATTTCAAGAGGTGTTTTAATGTCTTTATCTCTTTTTTTGGATCTCACTACATTTGTTTACTGATTGTTTTAATTTATGGCACCTCGAGCGAATATATATATATATTTCAAATATGTAATATATATATACAATTACGTATCTTTTGACATTTGAAAATATATATATATTTCAAAAATGAAATATTGCATGTGCACTCTGTATTACATTGATCTGCATTCAGTTTAAATGAATAAAAAGGTTCCTGCCTTAGGTCATGGAGTCTCTATTTTCATCTGTCAATCTCAGTCAGTATCTGTCCAAAATCAACTGTAAAGTGTTGTAATGACTGATAAATAATACATTCAACCAGTAGCGAAATCCACTCCACTTGCCCTCATGTCACTCACCTTTCTTTGGTCCCCCACATTACCACACCTTTTGGTTACAATCTGGCTTTCATGTGCTTGATGTTTTCATTCAAGCTGAGGGACAATTTGTCAAGAACTTCTCATCCAGAGCTCTCTAGGGGTCAGAGCGCTCTTCGTCATGTAGAGATTTGAGAGGAGTTGAGTTGTCAAGGTAATGTTTGTTTTCGTCTGCTCTTTTTAGGCACATTGGTAATCATTAGACAGCCTTACTGACGGATGTCCGGGGCGAGGGATTGTGGAGGAGGGACAGGTGGGTGGGTGAGGGGGTCACAAATAATAGCATTAAGTAACTAAGTGCAACTACCACAACTTTGCTATAGCAACCGCACGCCTCACAACAAGACACACAATGAGTGTGATCTGTGAGGCAGGGGAGAGGAGAAGACATTGCAAGGGCACTTAAGCGTGTTTTCTATGCTTCTTGATTTACTGATGGCTTTGTTCAGATGACCCACAAAGGGCTTGTGCACTGTACGCAGACTGAATACATTATCAATACGAAACAATTGTTCATTTGTTTGGCTTGTTTGTTGTACATTTAATGTAATGAATCGACAACCGCTCTAACCTTTTGCCAAGATAACAGCTCTGAGTCTTCACCTATAATGCCTGATGAGATCAGAGACCATTCCTTCATGCAGAATCTCTCCAGATCCTTCAGATTCCCAGCTCCATGCTGGTGCTTCTTCTCTTTAGTTCACTCCTCTCATTTTCTTTAGGGTTCAGGTCAGGGAACTGGGACGACCATGGCAGAAGCTTCATTTTGTGCTCACTGACACATTTTTGTGGTGGTTTTGATGTTTGTTTTGGATCATTGTCCTGATGGAAGATCCAACCACGGCCCATTATTGGATTTCTAGCAGAAGGTCAGGTTTTGATTTTTTATCTGTTGGTATTTGCTAGAATCCAAAATACCATGTATCTGAACAAGATGTCCAGGACCTCCAGCAGAAAAATAGGCCCACAACATTAAAGATCCAGCAGTATATTTAACTGTGGGCATGGGGTACTTTTTATCCATGTGTGCACCAAACCCATCTGTTGGGTTTGCTGCCAAAAAACTTTTTTTTTAAGTTTCATCTGACTATAGAAGCCGGTCCCGTTTGGAGTTCCAGTCTTGTCTGACAACTGAGTATGCTGGAGATTGTTTCTGGATGAGAGCAGAGTAATTTTCTTGAAACCCTCCGGAACAACTTGTGGGGATGTAGGTTCTGTTTGATAATTTTTTTTAGGCTTTCTGAAACTCAAGACTCAACTAATCTCTGCAATTCTCCAGCTGTGATCCTTGGAGAATCTTTGGACACTCAAACTTTCTTCCTCTCCGCGCATTAGGACGATTTAGACACACGTCCTCTTCCAGGCAGATTTGTAACATCTTTAGTTGATTGGAACTTCTTAATTATTGCCCTGATGGTGGAAATGGGGATTTTCAATGCATTAGCTTTTTTCTTATAGCCATTTTCTATTTTGTGAAGCTCAACAATCTTTTGCTGCACATCAGAACTATATTCTTTGGTTTTTCTCATTGTGATGAATGATTAAGGGAATTTGGCCTTTGTGTTTACACATATTTGTACTCCTGTGGAACAGGAAGTCATGACTGGACAATTTCATTCTCCTAGTCACCCTGGTGTGCTAAAAAATGTAAATATGAATGGGAATATACTTCAGAGATATTTTACTCATAAGAATTTCTAGGGGTGCCAATAATTGTGGCCAACATGTATTGGAGAAAAACATTTATTTCATAATGTGAGTTTCCCCCCACTTTCAATTGTTTTACTTCGATGAAAGGTTAGAATTTTGGGAATTTTTTTAATGAAAGATCAAAAGGTAAACAATGCAGATTTATTTTTTACAGCCGCCTTTGCTTATATTTACTAAGGGTGCCAATAATTGTGGAGGGCATTGTATATTAAAAACAATATTTAAAATTATGCATTTGTTTTTTGTTGAATATTAAACCTTGCTTTTATGGCTCATATAGTGTAATATAAGAGGACATGGAACTAATACTCAAGGAGGATTTTATTTAAAGGCCCAAACTGAGCAAAAAAATTTAATTTGGTCCAATTGCTGATATTTATTTGGCCAAAAAAATAAATAATGTCGATAGCTTGTAATGTAATTCAAACTACTTACATAAAATCAGTATTAAAGTCTGTTTTCACTTTATATCTCCCAATAATATGTCTGAGTTGATGATATTTAAAGGGATCCTTGATTATGATTCCACTTTTTTTAACTTTGGTTGGTGTGTATTGTTGCTGTTTGAGCATAAACAACATCTGCAAAGTTACAACAATCAAAGTTCAATGCAAAGGGAGATATTTTCTTTTAAGAATTCACTTTTAAAGGACTACAACAAATAGGGACTACAACGAGCTTTTCCTGGGTTGGTGACATCACTAACCCTAAAATTTATATAAACCCTGCCCCCAGGAACACGCAACAAAGCGGGTGAGGCCATGTTGGGCTGCTTTAGAGAAGAGGAAGAGTTGTAGTAGAGTGTTGTTGCCATGCCGTTATTTTACTCAGGACTGCTTCACAAACGAGGGTCAATTCAACGCTGGATTTACACAAAAGATTAACATGACGGCACATGCTAGTTGATGAGTTGAATCAACTCCACAGTAACTACATAAATTTATCCACTAACCATTCAGAAATGTCCAGTTGCATTCTAAAAGTTGTAACTTCTTCCTGAGTCTCTCCATCAGTGTCTGACTCCAGTTTGAACAATGTAAGGCTGAGCAATAAGTTACTAACAATTGTCATTTTGGCTGTGTGAGATTCTCCAGCTTTGTTGTTGTTGAGCAACCAAAGCGCGATCTGTTAAAGCTCCCCCTTCTTCTTTAAAGTGGCCGGGAGCAGCAGCGTTTCCACAGCGTTTCAGAAACAAACTCCGTCTATACTACACAGCCGAAAACACATGTCACATGACCGTTCATTTACACTGGGCATGCGCGTACAAGTGTAAACAGTTGCCTCTTGCGCATGTAGCAGCCACAGTATTTAAAAAAATGCAGAGTTTAACTGCACAATGGCTGCTAAAAATTACAACAAAGCCAGGAAAGATTGCAGTTCAGTTTCTGTTATTGTTTACACGGTCGTCAAGGATATGCAAAGCAAATGTGGCAGCCATGCCATCATTTTCAAAAGTCCGTTTTGGTCTGTTTATACTGAAACACAACCCTGGCGTTTTCAAACAGGGTCAGCAGCATTTTCGAAAGTCTGTTTTCGAGGTTCGTAAACGCCGGCACAGTGTAAATGACAGGCGTAACCGTAGTGAAACTTCTGCGTTTTAAAACGTAAACGCACTAGTGTAAACGGGGCCTTAGCATGTTGATCATTTAGAGGCCTTAGAAAGTTGCATATCAAATACATCAGGCTTTATAGGGTTTAAAAAGATAAGAAATTAATAGTAATTTTGAAATGCATGCTTAATAAAAACTGTTTACATGGAGAGGGTCACATTGTGGAGGCAGCCATATTAAGATCACATGACTAGTTGAATACTAGTTGAAGTTTATCTCAGTAAGCCTTTTCATTTCAGAAACTATCACTCACAGAATAGCTTTCTGTTATGATGTTTGTCTGTATTTAGAGCTTTTCTATTAGTGGTGTTTCATTGGTGAAGGAACAATTCTCATTCATTTTCATTTACACAGTGTGACAGGCAGAAACTGGCTTCCAAAATATCCTTTGTTGTGAGCAATCTTTACTAACGGGTATATCTAGAGGCTACCAATTTCTTCAGTCAGTTATGTTTTTATGATTTCGCATAATTTGCATATAAGTTTGACTCCACCTGTTAATTTGCTGAGCTTCCAGTAACAGTTAATGAAAATCTGCTGAAAGCTCTGTTACATGTGGGCATGCTGTTCAAGAGATTCTCGTATCCAGGAAGGTGTGGGTTTTGTTTTCCATTTCAACCAGTTACATTTCCACTTCTTAACACATGCGTTGACTTTTAAGGAGTTGTTCACTCTTATTGTTATTCTTCACTGTCAGTGCATTCATAAATCATCTACGTGGAAGTAAATGTAACAACAATGTTCTTGATGAGGAGGTGAGGTCAACATTTCAGCTCACATTGAGCGGCAGCTTCTAAATTTCATGCAGGTTCCGATCTTTCCCTCCCCTGAAAGAAAGGGCACTTCCATTTCCATGAACTCCTGATCTGTCATCACTCCCCCATCCTGCTCCACAAACCAAGTGCAGCTGATAAGATTCACTGAAGATAATACGAGCTTAATGCATTAATGGCACAGTTGAATGTTTATGTGAACTTGCCCCATCTTGATGTCAACTACTGGCTCTGTAATGTGCCGATCTTGCTTCTAGCAGTACGGCAGGACTGATTTGCTGTGTGGTTTGACAGGGCTGAGCTTCAGTAGGGAATATTCAGACATCCTCCAGGAGCTCTGTCACGCCAGGCAGGAGGCTGATTAATTAAGGCCTGTTGTTTTCTGTTTTGGGCCTTAAAGGTAGTCCATATTGTTCTTATATGCAAGCCACAGATATGTCTTAATAACTTACAGCCCCCTGGGTTTATTTGCAGATGATGTGATCTTTAGCTGCATAATGTTTCATAGTTAAACGTATCCTTTTTAAGAACCACCACGGAACATTTACTGTGGGAAAGTACGTAAACTGAAACATTTTTAACATTTGGTGTGAATCAAGCTTTCAGATTTAGTTCTGATACATTATCACTTTTGACTTGTAATTTTCTTGCCAATGCAAGAACCACATGTAGCCACTTTTGCTCTCCTCAAATAAAGGGGAAAAAAGAGAGAAAAACTCACTGCTTCAATAGCAAACAATCTTTAAAAAAAATAAATGGCACATCTTACAACAATTTCATGAAAAGTTACAAGAAATAAGAAAACAAAAATTCAAGATCAAAAAATCATAATATTCAATATTTTTTGTTCTTTATAAAGCAAATATATTTTAGAAGAGACTAGTTTTAATTTAATTTTGAAAAAGATTTTTTAAAAAGATGGGATTCAATTTGAAAACTTTTACTTATAAATAAAATATTTAGCATATAGAATATAAAAATTGACAACATATTCCAGAGCTTTATTTTTTATAACACAATATATAAAAGCAATGTATTATGACGCTATTGCGTCAAGTAGCCCCGCCTACACTGAAATCTCATTAGACCGAATTCGGTTTATGGACGAGGAGAGGATGATTAATTGTAGATATTTTAGAATAGCATTTTTATGACAAAATCTTAGTTACTCAAGGAAGATCATTAAAATCAAGCTAAAACATCGCTCAGTATGTCACAAAAATATTAAACAAAAATGAATAAAACAAGGTATGTGTTTTAAAGGGATAGTTCACCCAAAAATGAAAATTCTGTCATCATTTACTCACCTTCAACAACAACAACAACAACACATTACTATGAAAGTCTATGGGGCCTATCAACTGTTTGGTTACCGACATGTTGAGTAGAACAAAGAAATTCATACAGAGATCTGGGGCACGTTCAAGCTCAAACCGGTGTGCAACGTTTTGCTACGGTTTCCGGGTTGAACGACATGTTTCCTGGAAACGGTGTGCAACAGGGTTTGAGATACGTTTTCTCTTGTTTGGTGGGTGTGTCAAAAATGTCAGCCCAATCAGCAGCAACATGTAAACCACGCGGTATTAAAGAGACAGCTCGCACAATGGGTCCAAGTAAAGTCGTTTACAAGTCCGCTGCAGCTTGGTATATGCAATTGAAGATATTAGAAGACATGTTTGTCGTAAGAGTTTTATAGTAAAAATATAGCGTATCAATTCTTCAAAAAGAACACAAAGAATGGCCTTCTCAGCTGCCATGGCCCTGTCCACACGAACACGGGTATTTTCAAAACCACAGCTTTTTCTATGCGGTTTGGCCGTTCATCCACACGCAAACGCAGTATCCGGTAACTGAAACCGAACTTTTTTTAAAACTCCGGCCAGGGTGAAGATTTTTAGAAACTCCGGTTACGACATTGTCGTGTAGACGGTGAAACCGGAGATTTTGCCCAGTGACATCGGAGTGCGCTCTGTTATCTCCTTTGTTTGACGTCAGATTGTGTCTCCTTTGTTTACGTGAGGCGAGTTTATGCGGTGTAGGACGTAGCCAAAATATTGCTGCTAATAACTGTGCTAAACACCTTAGCATACTACAGAAAAGCAGATGAGCCCATAATATGAACGCAATACGTTTAATTACACTTTAAGGATTTTCCTCCCATTACGCTTAACGTGACATTAAAGTGGCATTGAAAGACCAAACTTTGTAAACACTATACTAATAAAGCATACTATACAGAAAAATTGGTTTGTGCAGAATTTGATCTTTTAATATCACTTAGTAGGCTACATTAAGTGACGTTAAGCGTTTTCTTTATAACAGTTTTCTATGGGAGGAAAACACAACGTGTAATTAAAGGGTTAGTTCACCCAAAATTGAAAATAATGTAATTTATTACTCACCCTCATGCCGTTCCACACCCGTAAGACCTTCGTTCATCTTCGGAACACAAATTAAGATATTTTTGTTGAAATCCGATGGCTCAGTGAGGCCTGCAAAGCCAGCAATGACATTTCCTCTCTCAAGATCCATTAATGTACTAAAAACATACTTAAATCAGTTCATGTGAGTACAGTGGTTCAATATTACTATTATAAAGTGACGAGAATATTTTTGGTGCGCCAAAAAAACTAAATAACGACTTATATAGTGATGGCCGATTTCAAAACACTGCTTCATTAAGCTTCGGAGCGTTATGAATCTTTTGTGTCGAATCATGATTCGACAGAAAAGATTCATAACGCTCTGAAGCTTCATGAAGCTTCATATTCTGGGCTCATCTGCTTTGTTGTACATAGTATGGTTTATTAGTATGATGTTTACTGAGTTTGGTCTTTTAATATCATTGTCTTAGTATTAAGCCACGTTAAGCGTTTTTCACGTTAAGCGTTTTATAATATCCCAGTCACTGCTTATGACAATGTTTTTGTTTTGTTTTTCTTTGAATGAATGTGTCGCATTGTATTGTTCTGGTTTATGGAATTAATAATAATAATAATTATAGTTATAAAATGACAATGTTATAGCCTACCAGAACCAGTAATAAACTTTTTTCTAGGCTTCTGATTGGCCAACATGGCTTGTTTTTGCGTTTTTCATGTGGATGTAGATTTTTTTAAAACGTGCTTGTGTGGACACGATTTTTTTTTTTTTAAAGCAAGGGAGGAAAAACTCAGTTTATAAAAATAACAGTGTATGTGTGGACTAGGCCATAGTTGCAACTCTTGCGTCATAAGAACAGAGTGTTCAACGCACCACCATTTCCGTTTAAAAAACGTGTTGCAACGTTTTGTCGGGGCTGAACGCAGCCCTGTTCTGATTGGGTGTGTTTTTGTGATTGGTTGCGTCCCACCAAGCCCTATTCAGAAAAATTGCTTACTTCTGGAATCTTGTTGCTTTGCTCCTGGTAAGGAAATGTAAACTTTATGGCAACAGTCCAGCATTCCTTTTCTTGCATATAAATTGCATAAAATGTCAATAAAAGATGATATGACTGGCTGAATAAGGCACTTAATGGAGGCTGACTGTGTATATGAGTCTGTAAAGCCAAGCTGAGCTGCCAGAGCCAAATACTTCTAAACAGTACATAAATTAAGATTTGCAGATGTCAAGGGACTGTGCCACCTTCCTGTTATTTCCTCCCACGGCTAACCGCTCAAACATAGTCTGTGGCAAGAAATCTGCAGGTAGTCTTTTTATAGTTATAGCACCGCTTAACATCTGTCAGTGTCTAAAGAATTATTCTCCAATCATATAATCAGTATTTTTTGCATCTGTGCATCCAAACTGCTATTTTATTTCTTTAGTATTAATTGTATTTGGACCTTTGGACAAATAATCATATTTCATTTTCAGTTTTCATGGCATCATCACTTCTCACTAGTCGCCTGTTATCCAAATTGTTCTGCTGAGACTACCTGGCTTCCAGTAATTCTTGCTTTCACTTTCACTCTGCTTCCAAAGCCTCAGGGCAGGGCACTCTGAATCTGACATGTAAGTGATCATTTGTTTTCTCTTTCAAGCTACACCAGCTTCATGAGCACTGCATGATCAGCATGTGGGTTTGTGTTACAGATAAGGGCTTCTTTTTCCACTGCCTGTGGCTATGGATCACCCGCACTGACGTGCTTGTGTTAAAATATTCCTTAAGTATGTTGTGTTATCTCCTCACTGTATATGCAAAGTAATTGGGGTGCATTGCAATGAAAAGGATGCTGTGAGTTCCTGGAAGGAGGTATACATACAGATGTTATCATTGCAGACCCGAAGGCTGAGTTTCTTGGAAGGGGTGGATTTTATGAATTATGACTTGACTTTCAATCCACCTACAGCATTTAAAAAAAAAAATCCAATAGTACAACCAGCGCTGCTTGAAGAACTTGTTGCCGGGGAACGAGATGGTAACAGGTCATGGAACACCCCCTCAGGGTTTTGTTCAATGAGATGCAAGTCATCCTGTCTGTCTGTTTGCCTCTCAGAGCATATGCTAACCTTCAGCTATAAAAGGGATATGGTAGTATTCTTCATCAACTGAACATCAGTTATTGCACTTTCCGAGCACATTTTTACTCAGTTTTTTCAAATCACATTATGTCAATAGCATGATACACATTTATTAACTTTAAAATTAAAAATGCAATGATGAGCATGCTTTTAATTTCTGAATAGAAATTTATTTTAACAGTTTTAAGGGGCATAAAGTAAAAAAAAAAGTCAGGTTGATGACTGACATGATACTGTAACGAAGAAATAAAGCCTTATTAAAATAATAAAATTCTTGAAAAGAAAGTGTATATAGTCGTAGAAGTAATTTGGCATGGTTCTTTATTATTATTTCTTTTAAATGAAAAAAACAACAAAGTCATGTGATCCAAAAAACATACAGAAAATAAAAATAAAACAGGAAATATTATAGAGATGATCCCTGCTGACTGACTTAAGTTTCTTAAAATATCATATAAACATTATACTACTTTATGTAATTGTACTAAATTATATGATATTTTATCATAAAGGTGTGTTCAGGTGCATTGTTGGTGTGTTGCTATTTTGAGGCAACAGAAAACTGCGCCATTACCCAAAAAAAACCTGGTCTAAAGTCAGTGGTGCAGTAATTTTTTGTTGGGCGCGTTACCTATTTGCTGTAATGATGACGAATGAAATTGGCTAATTATTTGACCAGTCGGGGCAATACACACATGTATTTAAACTGACTTGGCAGGTTGAGGGTGTCTGTATTCTGCCATGTTAATAGCAATCCGCCATGGTGCAAGCGCACCTGGCTTTTAAAGGGAATGGGAGATGAGACTCTGGTTTATTGCACATTATGCCCAAAACACACCCATGACTCATTAAGAGACGAGGTACAACCCTTTTAGACTTGGTGCGCCAACCATTTTTTTCATCGTTAAACTAGCAAAAGTGGATTCGGACATGCCCTATAAGTGCACCTGCGCCATACGCTTCAGACAATGTGCGTATGGGAATTTTAGATCGTTAAAATTCCCTACAACACTGAATTAATTAGTATTTAAAAAGTTTTACCTTGGAGAATTTTTGACAAATCACACACACACAAATCACACACACACATGCGTATAATAATATACCCATCTTAATCAATATATATATATATATATATATATATTGATTAAGATGGGTATATTATTATACGCATGTGTGTGTGTGATTTGTGTGTGTGTGATTTGTCAAAAATTCTCCAAGGTAAAACTTTTTAAATACTAATTAATTCAGTGTTGTAGGGAATTTTAACGATCTAAAATTCCCATACGCACATTGTCTGAAGCGTATGGCGCAGGTGCACTTATAGGGCATGTCCGAATCCACTTTTGCTAGTTTAACGATGAAAAAAATGGTTGGCGCACCAAGTCCAAAAGGGTTGTACCTCGTCTCTTAATGAGTCATGGGTGTGTTTTGGGCATAATGTGCAATAAACCAGAGTCTCATCTCCCATTCCCTTTAAAAGCCAGGTGCGCTTGCACCATGGCGGATTGCTATTAACATGGCAGAATACAGACACCCTCAACCTGCCAAGTCAGTTTAAATACATGTGTGTATTGCCCCGACTGGTCAAATAATTAGCCAATTTCATTCGTCATCATTACAGCAAATAGGTAACGCGCCCAACAAAAAATTACTGCACCACTGACTTTAGACCAGGTTTTTTTTGGGTAATGGCGCAGTTTTCTGTTGCCTCAAAATAGCAACACACCAACAATGCACCTGAACACACCTTTATGATAAAATATCATATAATTTAGTACAATTACATAAAGTAGTATAATGTTTATATGATATTTTAAGAAACTTAAGTCAGTCAGCAGGGATCATCTCTATAATATTTCCTGTTTTATTTTTATTTTCTGCATGTTTTTTGGATCACATGACTTTGTTGTTTTTTTCATTTAAAAGAAATAATAATAAAGAACCATGCCAAATTACTTCTACGACTATATACACTTTCTTTTCAAGAATTTTATTATTTTAATAAGGCTTTATTTCTTCGTTACAGTATCATGTCAGTCATCAACCTGACTTTTTTTTTTACTTTATGCCCCTTAAAACTGTTAAAATAAATTTCTATTCAGAAATTAAAAGCATGCTCATCATTGCATTTTTAATTTTAAAGTTAATAAATGTGTATCATGCTATTGACATAATGTGATTTGAAAAAACTGAGTAAAAATGTGCTCGGAAAGTGCAATAACTGATGTTCAGTTGATGAAGAATACTACCATATCCCTTTTATAGCTGAAGGTTAGCATATGCTCTGAGAGGCAAACAGACAGACAGGATGACTTGCATCTCATTGAACAAAACCCTGAGGGGGTGTTCCATGACCTGTTACCATCTCGTTCCCCGGCAACAAGTTCTTCAAGCAGCGCTGGTTGTACTATTGGATTTTTTTTTTT
>RJVU01019258.1:2272985-2287820 GCA_003731715.1 Anabarilius grahami
CATTAAGATTATTTAGTTTTAATAGGATTATTATATTAAAAGTTATTGTTACAGTTTTATATATATATATATATATATATTCTATAGCCTCTAATGCATCAAATTTTTATTGTCTCATCATTTTACCACTCAGATAAGCCACGCCCTGGTCGTTGTAGTTCGTGAAGGGGTCATTCTTCACCACATTTAGGGTGACAGAAATGATGTAGATTTTGATTGAGAGTGAGGCAGAGTACCAGCCGTGAGAACACAAGGTCCTCTGCTTATCTGTAGACATTGTAGATATTTATGAGGCTTCAATGACTACACTCCCCTGTTGCGCTGTCTCCTGCAAAGTCTGCTTCTTTTTCTCTCTTTCTCTCCCTGTCTTTTTCTGTGGAGATAGTCAAGAAAGGAGTTTTGATTCTACAGTCTTCGTACTCTTACACTCGGTGAACCCTCTTTGAACCAGTGGACGGATGTGGGGTTTGGAATGGAGCAGAATAAAAACAAGCAAACAGGGGAGTCACCATTCCGACTCTGTTGTAGGATATCCTGGATGAGTGTATGTCACTGCTGTTTTTGGGCAGCCAAAGCATGTAGAGCTTGATATACTCAGCTCTCATGAGATTCAGAAGCCACTCTAGGCCAGTGTGTGATGTCATAAACAGGACGGACATCCTGGTCTTTTCTAGCCCAAATATAACCATTTCGCATATGGAAAAAATACCCTTCTCAAGTGGGGGTGGATATTATGTTTTAGTACATAAGACTAAAATGATTAAGATTAAGAAATGAGTTCCAGATGTGATTATAATAGCATAACAACCTCAGAAATAATTTGCTTAGGAAGATGCAGTTGTAGCACTACTGAAATATAGTCGATAAAAATGATATGATATAGTAGATAAAAAATTAAATGATATAGTAGATACAAATGAATGCAAGTGGTAAATATGGGTTGAAAATGGGATATTCAAAATACTCCTAAATGGGGGATGTGGATAATAAACAAAAACGTGTCCCCCTTGAATTAATTTGACAACAAAAGAATCCTCGCTCAGCCCTCTGCGCAGATGTATTATGTCTTTAATGACACAAATAGCATAGGCATGTCCCTGCACTCGGCCCTCTTCAGAGACCCACATGAAACGAGGGTGAAGAGTCTCTTGATTACACACAACTCATCAACATTCTCAAGTGGGGTCTAATTATATATTGTTAACATAATTTATCATCAATTGCTGCTGATCCTCATGTTTTGAAACAAATGTGTAGCTACATTATGAACATTATTATGTACAACATACATTACAATATCTATCTATCTATCTGTTCATCCATCCATCCACGGTATATAGAAAATTGTATATCAGTGGTAATGTAGATTATATATTTGGTTATGCATAGTATATTGTCTATCCATCCATCCATCCATCTGTCCATCTGTCTGTCTATCTATATATCTACAGTACAGTATATAGAATATTGTATATAGTAGTAATGTAGAGTATATATTTGGTTATGCACAGTCTATCTATCTATCTATCTATCTATCTATCTATCTATCTATCTATCTATCTATCTATCTATCTATCTATCTATCATCCATCCATCCATCCATCCATCCACAGTATATAAAAAATTGTATATCAGTGGTAATGTAGATTATATATTTGGTTATGCATGGTATATTGTCCATCCATCCATCCATCCATCCGTCTATCTATCTATCTATCTATCTATCTATCTATCTATCTATCTATCTATCTATCTATCTATCTATCTATCTATCTATCCACAGTATATAGAAAATTGTATATCAGTGGTAATGTAGATTATATATTTGGTTATGCATGGTATATTGTCCATCCATCCATCCATCCATCTGTCTATCTATCTATATATCTACAGTACAGTATATATAATATTGTATATAGTAGTAATGTAGAGTATATATTTGGTTATGCACAGTCTATCTATCTATCTATCTATCTATCTATCTATCTATCTATCTATCTATCTATCTATCTATCTATCTATCTATCTATCTATCTATCTATCTATCTATCTATCTATCTATCTATCTAGTTAGAACTGTGGTGTAGTATTTGAATTCTGCAGTGAGTCCAGGAGTTCTCTTTCCCTGACACATTGTCAAGGTTGATTGGGCCCATTGTATAAGGTCTAATTGTAAAGATTATTGAGCAGAGCAATCTGCACCTGCTCGAAAAGAGGGAATCAGTCAGGGGTGTGTCAGGTCATTCTCAAGGGCATACACAAGACGCTTACTGGAACTTATCATGCTCATTCTCTGAACATTAAAGACAACCCATTTTTCTGGAAAACCTATTTGTTCCATCATCATGAGACATATCTGAAGCATTCTTTTTGTTTATAACTTACTTTTAATTTGAGTAAATTGAGTATTGCATCAAATTCCCACTGCCTAATATGTAATTTTAGATTTTTTTTTTTTTTTACAGTCAGTATTTTTACTCAATGTACAGTTTTGTTGTTTCAGGAGTAGTCACCAAGTAGATCTTCACATACTTTGTACACAAGCACAGGCTGACAGAAAAGATGAGCTCCATTCTAAGATGCACAGTATCCCTGGCTCTTGTTTAGGTTACAGGGCAGGTGGAAGTAATGTTTCCTCAGAGATAAGAAGACTAAGCAGGGATCGGTGATCAGGGTGTGGGGAGTTGCAGCTCTGTCAGGTGTCGGATACCCTCATGTTCTGCACCACTGCAAATATGCACACCACTTTTACCATGCAAGAGGTCACAGAGTGCTTGACTTGGATATGACCCCTGAAAATAGTTATTTTACAGTTTACTTTTCACTTTATACGCTTAATTCACATCAGTACATATGATATATTTCTCAGCCAACATTATAATTCAGAAAGATGCAAAGATGAATGTTATTTAGCAAATGAGAAAAATACTTTAAAACACTTATATTTTATAACATGGAGCCATTCTCATTATGTAAGGTGACATACTTCCCTATACCAGAGTTGTCTATCATGTATTCATGAATGAGGCTTTGGTGGCCAACGACTTTCTAAGAGAATCGTTTCTGGAACGTGAAGAGTGAGATTCCACTGAGAACAACCAATGCCATTTCCTCGTTCTTCTGTTTGCTCCTTTAAGTTATGGAGGAAAAGTAGTTTATTTTGAATGTGTTATGGCCAAATATCACTTGTTTTTTTCCTTTGCTACCTTTCTGCTGTAAAGCCCTATTGAAGGACTTCTGTGCTGAATAATGATGTTATTTAGATAACATTATCTGTTATTGTGGACATGGGCTAAAATAAACTCAACTTAAAACTCAATGACCAGCCTCACGCTGGGTGTCACACCTCCATTAGTTAATGTCATGGCTAGGCAGATTTACATGAAATTATGAGTCATGCTTTGTAAAGATTATGTTGGGGTGAAAGTGAGTTGCCTCAGGGTATCGGGCAGGTGTGAACAAAGGTAAATATAGAAGCATTACCTGTACTTATCTTTTTTCTTTTTCTTTCTGCAAAAAATAGAGGCATAACCTTTTTTTTTTTTTTTGCTTAAGGTTCAAGCAAAAATTAAAGGCATAATCTGTAACTTACTTACTTTCTTTCTTTCTTTCTTTCTTTCTTTCTTTCTTTCTTTCTTTCTTTCTATCTTTCTTTCTTTCTTTCTTTCTTTCAAATTACCCCAAGCTTTACTCTACCTCAAGCCATCCTAGGTGTATATGACTTTCTTCTTTCTGATGAACAAAATCTGAGTTATATTAATAAATATACTGATGCCTCCAAGCTTTATAATGTGTGTGTAAGAAAAATATGCATATTTAACAAGTTTTAAAGTAAAATATCTAGCTTCCGCCAGACGCCTTCCGTATTCAACTTACGAAGAAAGTGTAACGCCTCTCGCAGTTCAAAACGCTTACGCTACGTCCTACGCCTTCCCTATTCAATTTATGAAAAAAGCATAACTGACGCGACTCGAATACGGAAGACAGTCTGACGGAAGCTAGATTTCTTTTTTTTTATAACTTGTTAAATATGGATATTTTTCTCATACAAACTTGCTACACTTTAGATGGCCTTTATTACCCCCCGGAGCCGTGTGGAGTACATTTATGGTGGATGGATGTACTTTCTTGAGCTTCATACTCGTTCACTGCCATTATAAAGCCTGGATGCCTCAGGATATTTATAAATATAACTCCGATTGTGTTCATCAGAAAGAAGAAGGTCAAATAGGGTGAGTAAAACTTGGGGTCATTTTTATTTCAAAGTGAACTAATCCTTTAAAGGCAAGTATTTGGGTGTCTATAAAATTGCTTTACAAATGCAATCAAGTTCAAATGTGCAAATATATTAATCTGCTCACTAGATCTCATAACTATTCAAGAACTTTCCAAGGAGCAATTATAATTCAGTTGCTAAGTGGCGCCGTTACTTTACACTTTTTTATATGGGAAAACGGTTGTATGGATGACAAAAGTTAGCAATATGTTTTTCTTCTTCAGATCTAATGAAAATATATTCTGATAATCATGCCCATGATATTTTGACACTCTTGTGACAGTACACTTTTTTGCTTCACCTTATGATTATGTATAGACATAAGATGTTGTTTAACCTCAAACTATAAAGCAGAAATAAAATAGTAGTTGGAGGAGGCATCCATAATATTTTGTAAAGATCAATTCTGCATAAAAGACAGTAAGATGTGCAGCGTCTAGCAGCCATAAATCTGTGTGATTTTCCTATCAATAATTTCTCACCTTTGGGAAATCTCCTTATATCACATTTAATTTCCTGTGCTTGCTTTACAGTAAAATTGTAAGCCTATCGCTATGGAAACAAGCTTCAGTAATAAGGTCATGCATCAAATATAGGGATGAGAATTGAGCACAGCAATTCAAAAAGCAAAAGGATCCCACAATTGATTTATAACCTGTCAGCCAGTACAAACGTTGCTATTTGATGCCCTGTTTTTGTTTCTGCATGGCTGAATCATGCTGTCACTTTAACATATGGTTTTGTCTTGTCAGAATCACAACAAGGGATTCATTATTTTCTGATATCCCAGTCGCAGCTGCTTTTTAGGAGGAAATGAGCAACTAACAATCGCGAAAGCCATTAAAGTGGGTCAAGGCCATGATTCGAGATAAAAGGGAATCAATGCATTGGCTATAGGTTTATGTGCAAGGCCTCAAAGGAAAAGGCATTAAATATGGATGAGGGGAGCCACCAAAACACGCCTACCAGCACCACCATACCGCCAGCATCTCTGTCCGTCAGCCCGCCACTCCCCCTTCCCCCATCATCTCCACCAGAAAAATTTTATTACCCAGCCATACCTTCTTCTTCTTCTACTGACAGCATGTGAAATATCCTAGTTAAAGTGAGGTTGCTGTTTAAGTAATCGGTGCATTTATTCACAGCATACCTAGTGACACGGCAATTGCCAGGTGAGAGGGCGTCGCATGGGTGGTGTAAGGAAACCAGAGCCACACTGGCTGTCTGTGTTACTCCACATACTCACAAAAGCATGCAAGTAATAGGCTGCAGACACACAAATCAGGATCAGATATAGCATAATTTAAATGATGGAGGACCTCAGTACTGCTCATTTGTACGTCTCCTTTATCTGACACACACAATTCAGGTCTTGGAGCCTTTACTAATGAGCTGCTGATGATATAAATCAGGGGTGATAAATATGGGAGATGTGCTGGGGAATTATCCAGGACCAGCTGGTCTCGCTGGTCTTCCAGCCTGGCCAAGCTGGTGTTCAGCTGGTTCAGCTGGTTGGCGAGCTGGTCTCCCAGTTTTAAACTCCTCTAAAACCAGCCCATAAACCAGCTTAGGCTGGCTCTTTCCAGCAAGGAGGACTGAGAACCACTGCCTTTGAGGTAGTTAGACCTTTAAATGACCTAGTTATATCTATAAATTCATTCGATATATATTTTAAAATGTTTATATGTTCAGATTCAGATCATTAAAATGTTTTTCAACGTTTGTCTTCTTTCATTTTGGGGTCTCTCTTTTCAGATTTAAAGCACACATGAACAGTAGAGGGCGCTCTCACCTGTGTCAAATCACACTAGCAGGCTGAGCACGCATGAAGCTGCAGCGAGGATATACAGGTTTCCTGAGGCTCGGACTACTTTTCTCGGTTTTGTGGATTTCGCATACTAAATTGAATTTAAGTTCAGTTTTAAAGCACTTCATTGACTTGGTTGTTTGGCTTATGACATTGCCAATACACACAATAATAATAAAATAAAGTGATAGTAATAAGATAATGCGAATATGAATTAAAACAAGATAAGGAATACGAATAATCAATTTAATTGCAAGAACATACCACAGAAGTTGAACTGAATAGCTATGGTTAAATAGATACAGTGTATCTATCACATGTGTTAGCACTCTGTTACATTTGAGGTGTGATTCTCAATACATTTAATTAGGAATCATTCATGTAGCTAATATATTACAAATTCAGCATTTTTTCGCATAACAAAAATGTCAAAATTCTTGACGGAAAAAAAGAACATGCGTTTTATTGCTGAAACAGGGGAATAGACAGCGTGAGTTTTGGCAATGCTCCGCCCACGAGTGTCGGTTGGCTAAGCGAATCAGCAGGAGGCTTTGTGATTGGTTCAACCAGCTGTCAATCACGCGAGATCTCCTCAGGCTTGTGGTAGCTGTGAAACATATCATTTGCTGTGAAGTGATCAGACCGAGGGAGAGATCAGCTTAGACCATCACCGCGCAAACACACCACGCTTGTGATTTTTTGCATGTCAGGAACGGAGGATCCTGTCGCCGGTCAACGGCCGTTTTCCATCTTGTATTCATAACGCATAAATCAGCGGCATGTGGAATTGTTTCAGGATTAGGAATTGGCTCCCAATCGCGTGCCTGCTGTTAACGATATGGACGAAGGTGAGAGCGCTGATTGTTTCTAGTATTGCAGATCGATTTAATTGCCATAGCAGTGATCAGCGGGCAAAAGTTGATGGGTGTGGGCTGATGATTTCAATCAATTCTGCTCAATGTAATCGATATTTGAATTACGCAGCCACATGTGCTCATGCAATTGGAAATGTCATGATTTAAGAAATGTTAACTTGCACCACGATTCCCGATCAAAGAAGGGTGGATCAATTAGATGGTCTTTTAAAATGAACATAGCTGTTTCCCCCCCTCTAATACGCACTAACAGGTTAGCAAAATTGTAGACTTATTCTCTGGAGAGTTGAATGCACAAGCGCACGCTACACATTCACTTAAATAATATTATATTACCTCAGTTTTGCAAGCACGATCTGCATTTCTATAATAAACAACCAGCATTATGGCACCTCCTTTTCAATTATTTATTTATTTTTATTGAAATGTTTTATTTATTTTTTTTAGGTGTCCCATTCCTCTGGCTATTTTGAGCTGCAGCTGATTGCTGTAGAAAATGTAAACGGTGAGTTGTGGGACGGGGAATGTTGCGACGGCACGCGGAACTCTCAAGACCAGCGCTGCGTTCGGGACGAGTGCGATACTTACTTTAAAGTGTGTCTGAAGGAGTACCAGTCTGAAGTCACCACCACTGGCCAGTGCACCTTTGGCTCTGGATCTACAGACGTTCTCGGTGGAAATATATTTTCTTTTAAGACTGCAAAAAACAACAACCCCAGCAAAACGAACGATGTGGGAAAGATCATCATTCCCTTTCACTTCGCCTGGCCGGTAAGTGCGCGTCTTTTTCATGAGCTATAATAATAATGCGCCGCGGTGAGCTGTCACTGCTCGGAAGTTGAGTGCACTATATTGTTACAGTGATGACAGGGTCTCTTTTTTTAATCGTGGGTGTGTAGTTTGCTGTGTCCTAACGATTTTTGTTTAGAAAAAAATAGTTATTTGTTATAATGATGTAGAACGGTCATCTATAGTAGATTTACTTTGCTGTGCGTGTTTGAAACTGGGTGCGCAGTCTACAAAGTAAAACACACATACACACTCTACTTAAAGAGAGAGTTCACTGTTTCACCCCGTGTGTCTTATTTTCTTCCGTGGAGCACGAGATGGACAGTCACCATTGGCTTGCATTGAATGGAAAAAAGATTCGATGTGAGTGAATGGTGACTGAGTCTGTCATTCTGCCTGACGGGGGAAAGTAAACCAATAAGTTTTGAAACAACATGAGTGAATATTAGCTGGCTGTGTCCCAAAACGTAGTGAGCTGCCTACCTAGACATACGTTTTGGAAACCGAAGGCGCGTGCAGAACGATGTCTTGACTTGGTAGGGAGCTCACTAGGTTCTGATACAGCTTCTGCGTTTGTTTCAGTTGGCTTTCTATTGCGAGTGATGCGAATCTTTCCCAAAGCTTCTAGTGTACTTGTTATTCAAATATGACGCACAAACCAGCTTATTACCCCTACAAAAATTTACCACGGTAACAAAAGTTTCCTCTAAAATACCATAGTTATACTACTCTTGTTGGGGGAAAACAGGGAGTGTTGTAACACGCGTTTCGACGTCTGCTACGCATTGGTTTTATTAAAAACGTAGTTATTTTTTTCATTATTGTTTTGCTAACTTAGTTGAAACGTTTATTAGCCTATAAATAATCACAAATGCAGTTGTGAAATTATATATTTTGAAGTTCTAAAACAATTAAAAACAAACGCCATAATTTGAATATGTTAAACTGACAATGTTACAACCTTCATAAACCGTCCTTGCTCTTTCCCAACTGTACAACGCTAAACAATATGAAATCTCCTTCAAACAGTGTGAGAAGCTTCTAGATTTCTTGTTTATTTTTGTCAGTGTTGGCTTCAATCACACTTTTATAGTAGTTTAGCAACACTAACTGTGGGATTTTAGTGGAAAATATAGTTAGCATGGAAATTTGTTGTAAGGGTGGCTGTGTTCTGGTTGTTTCTCTTGTGTTGATATGTGAAAAACTTATCAAGTGTCTTTTCAGACACGCAGGTACATTACTGATGCTTATATCAGGTGGCAAATCGCTGCAATGTTTTATGCAGTTCAGTGTCACACCCGCAAACAACAACAACAGCAACAACAAAAAAGAGATGTTGCGTAGTATTGACTGTCAGCCTTGGACGGCAGCCCAGTTAGGTACACACTCACCTGTGTTTGATGGCAAACCTGCCCTTCTGTAGGGATGAAACACCTTTCATTTACTACCCCACCAAACAGTACGCAGATACTCAACTGTTTAAGTTAATGTGTAACATGCTATCAAACTGACCCTTTCAGGGCCGGCTTTGATGCTACACCTGCTTCTCTTCTGACCCCCGCTTGAAATTTCACCTAGATATGTCCCTATATAACTCTGATCACATGATCTGTGGCTCTAGACTCGCGTCTGAAAGCCTGCGATTGAGTTTGAATTTCCAATGCCATGTGTTTGCAGTTCCTTAGTGTCCCATGGAAGCTAATGAAATTGCTAGAGGAATGTGTTCCTGAATGCCTCTGCATCCGGACATCTGTTTGATGTGCTCGGTGTAACCTCATCTAGGGTGCGATGTATAAAGATATTTAGCACCTCACCCAGAGTCTTGGAGATTGAGTCCGCCATCTTTCGGTGAAATTATTATTTCTTTAAAATCTTTTGTTCGTTTGCTGATGTTAGAGATTGGTCTCGTTACAGCTTTTGCCTCAGTAGTTTGCTTTAAAGTATCAATACAGATTTCCTGATTTGATTTGATAAAAGCTTTTGATTCTATTTGTGTCAAATTCAAGTAAAATTATTATAAAATGACACTTCAGTTCCTGTGAAAGAGTATGAAAAGTCAAGTTGAATGATTCATCTGAAGGACCCATTCAAAAGAATCATTTGTTTTTGAATCAGACTGCTCTAGATACGCTGTTTGTTTTGATTCACTAAAAAGTAGTAGTTCATAATAGTTGTTTGTTTGCGATTCAGACCACGCTGCGGCATGCAACACATTTTTAGCAATTATTTTGTTGTACTTGGCTTTTTTTTTTTTGCCGTATCGCATTTAATTTCGCCTGCAAACTAGGGTAAAATGCCTTCTTTTGCTGTAGGGCTGGAGATTCAGTGGTGGGGATGCAGGAAACACTTAACTTAATGGTCAATCTTTTAAGAAATCCTTATCAAAATTGTTCTAATGTAGATTGTGATTAATCCCAGACCTACTTTATTAGGTGCTTTTATCTTCTTCTTATTCTTAGAAGTTAATAGAAAGCAGTTTTAGTGGATGTGTAACTCCAAAGCTCAAGAGTTTGACAGGCGCTACCCACAAGAGCCTCTCTGGTGGCACAGTGAATGTTGACGATAGAGACGGCAGCTGTATCCATCCGTCAGAGTGGAGGACCACTGCGCTTCAAGGCTAAACGGCGGCGTCAGCCACACCTGATTGGGAGCTTGCTGGGCAGTTGCTAGGAAACGGTTACATGGGCCTTTAGTAAACAATTATCTATTGCCCTTCGAGTTCCCTTCCCCCTTAACTGATCTTTCAGTGGAGCCACTCGTTCTCGTCTCACCTGGGAAAGAAGTGCTAGAGCCTTACAACTGATTACACTATTGACTGTGTAATTAGCCAGTCACAGCTGGCTGCGTCTCCGGTCAACAAAAAGCAGTAATTGTCCAGTTCAGCATCAGAGCAGGTGGCTGCTGATTGGGACTGATTATAGATCGCTGCTCCCCCAAGGCCTCAAAATGTCCAAGTAAGCAATGTCCATCTTTTGTTGTTGTTGTTGTTATTGTCTTTTATGGAGGTTGACCAGAAGCCAGTAAAGTTGTGGGTTGGTTTCACATTTTAACATGCTGCGTTGTAAAAACAATACCAGTTACAAATAAAGAAGGAAATTACAGGTACAAATTCGATATATGTGGTTGGATGTTTTTTAGGGAACATTTACATAAAATAAGTTGTGATAAGTAGACAGCATGTTAATTGTATTTTGATTTTGTGGCAAACTGTTTAACAGCTAGCTATTAGCATGCTAATTAATGTATCATTGCTAAAATATCAAAACTATGGTAACACTTTACAATAAGGTTGTATACAATAACATTGGTTAGTGTAAAAGCTAACATGAACAATAAACAAAACATTGATCTAATTAATAAATGTTATACCAAAAACATATATGTGACCCTGGACCACAAAACCAGTCATAAGGTTCAATTTTTTGAAATTGAGATTTATACATAATCTGAATAAATAAGCTTTCCATTGATGTATGGTTTGTTAGGATAGAACAATATTTGACCAAGATACAACTATTTGAAAATCTGGAGTCTGAGGGTGCAAAAAAATCAAAATATTGAGAAAATCGCCTTCAAAGTTGTCCAAGTGAAGTCCTTAGCAATGCATATCCACTCACAAAAATACATTTTCGACATATTTATATATTCCATATATCATGGAACATGATCTTTACTTAATATCCTAATGATTTTTGACATAAAAGAAAGATAGATCATTTTGACCCATACAATGTATTGTTGGCTATTTCTACAAATATACCTTATTTGCAACTTATGACTGGTTTTGTGGTCCAGGGTCACATATATTACCAAAAACATTTACCATACTGTCACCAACATGTATATAAAACCTCACTAGTAGACTAGTCAGTTATTGGATGGCTGGTTGACCGCTGTGACACATCCCGAGATGAAATAAATGGGTCAAGGCAGAGTAGCTTTTGTTTTAACTGGCTGCACTATTCACAGTCATATGCAGTGGTTTGCGATTTTACAGGAAGAGCCAGTATTGATTCCTCTTTCTCCATGGAGACCCGCTGTGGTGATTCACCAGGAAGTTTAAGATCATGAGGAATCTCTAGCTGGATGTGAGATGCTCTTTCTCTCTCTCTCCCTTCCTGACCCTGAAATAGCTTTTTGTTCTGTCACCACAATAAACATTTTCTTTCTTGTGACCTGGGGCAGAGCAGGGCTTTTTGTACCAATGTCTTCCCATTAAATGAAAGGAAAGGCTGCATTTTCCCTCTCTTGAATGCAGCAGTCATGGTAGAGGTATTTTTAGCAGCAGAGAGACCGGACCAATTAAGAGGCGATGTGCCTGAGGTGACTTTATAAAGCAACCTCTTATGGTACAACGTGGTTTGGAAGAGTTTGTCTTCGGATATGTTGTTTTCTGTGAACATAGACTTTTTCTGCCTCGTTTTGACCAGACGTTTAATCGTGATAAAGCATACAAAGAGAGAATGTTTGGATTCTTTGTAAAGCATATAGACCAGGCACTTCCTACTCCATCACTCCCACACGATGGACTCTTTTAAAACTATAAAAACAGTCTACTTAGAGTAGAGATTGCAGAAGCGCCTCTGCCAAAATGCTGCTAATCTATAAATGAATAAAACGCTTGAACTGAAAATGCACTTCGTTAACATGACTGCAGCGGTTCTGACAAGGATTAAGGCCCATTCACACCAAGGTTGATAAACAGACAAAAAGTTTCAATAATTGTGAGAAATTACATAGTTGGAAACACTTTCAGTGACAGCCAATGAAAATCCACACAACTTTAAAAAGCTTTTAAGTTGGCAGATGACAGTTATCATTATCATTCTTCGTGTGAACACATCTTTAGGCCTGGCATCAGGAAGGAGAGCTGAAGAAAAAGCACTTTTCTTTTGTGCAGTACTTCAGCTGAGTACCCAAGAAAGCATGTGGGTGCTTTTAGGCTATGTTGAGATCTTGAGCGTCGCCCTCATGAAGAGTGCAAGATAAACAGGTTCCCCAACAGAAGATCTTCCATTA
This sequence comes from Anabarilius grahami, assembly GCA_003731715.1. NCBI lineage: Eukaryota > Metazoa > Chordata > Actinopteri > Cypriniformes > Xenocyprididae > Anabarilius > Anabarilius grahami. Next base: position 2,285,752 of record RJVU01019258.1, read on the forward strand.
GGTTGAATGTACCAAGCCAACAGTGGTGGACATGATTGTATTAGGCAGTGCAATTATAATGGACTTTCTGTCTCCCCTGAGAAGGGGTCATAGAAAACATCGGGTCCTTTCAGTGGGAAGAGGTGGGAGTTAGCGAGCTTAACCCTGATGTCCCTTTCTAATAACACTGGAAGCTAGTGTGTGTGTGTGAGAGAGTGTCTATTGTTAGATCCTTGTGCTCAACTAATTGTTTTCAACTACCCATGATGCTCTACCTCGCTTGCACTGTGGAGGAGATGCTGTCTTTGCTGCAGCACAGTTTCACAATTCACAACTACATAAAGTGTATGCCTGTTTTTTCTTTCCGCTTATATGAATTTGTTCAGGGAGAGCCTGATTGTTTTTGCTGTGTTGGTGTACGTGGACGTGGTGCATGTGCGATTGTGTCTGACTAATGCATGAGCACCTTCCTGAGGGAGCCAGTGGGCTAATGAATTGCGAGCAGGTGTGCTGCAGTGATTAAAGTGCATTACCACACAGCAAGTTTAATTCCCGCTTGACCCCTGACCTTGTTCAAAATGATAATGATTCTAATGGAGTTGGAGCTCATGTGGATGTAACCTCGCTGGAGAGACCGGCGCTATGCTAGCTTGCTATACCGCTAGCTCTTTTCACTGAGATATGAAGCTACTTAGCAATGGCTTTGCCATTTTAACTAGAGGCTGAAACTGGAGTAATAGGCAGTACAGTAACTGGACAAGACAGACAGAGAGACAACTGGCTTGTCAGATGGTTTGATGATGAGCTAGCAGTCTAGGGTGTCAAATGGCCGCCTCACTGTAGTAACCGAAGGGCTGTTTGCCAAATGGGTGGATGCCCATGTGCAGTTGGATATGGAATAGTGTTATTCCATATTGGGCTCATAACATTAGTGTAAGAGCAACTATCAGGTGCAATAGTTTCACAGATGTGGTTGATGTGTTCAGATTAATTTTTTGGAAGCCTACTTTAGATTAGTATGGCTGGACCACTGTGTAATACACTTTTTGGAAGGACTGAGAGCTGTGAGAATTGATCCAGGCCGGCGTCTTTGGGAGATCTGTGAGCTGTGCCCACTGGGATATGGCAGCTTCCAACCTCACAGCCTGTTTCTGTTGCTGCCAAGCAGCCATACTAGTCTCAGTTTCTACAAATGCTGCAGTTAAACCGTATCTGAAATTGAGAAGATCTGAATGGTCACTGATGTGCATACTGGTGATTGATGTAACTTGCCTTTTTTGTATCATCACTATACTATACTATACTATACTATACATCTTAAAATACATATGTTTATACTTTTTTTTTTATGGTCAAGTACATTATATGAGTATATTGAAATTTCATGCTTAAATCTTTTTATCCAAAATTTTGAGTCAAACATTATCAGGTTATATGATTGGCTTGCTCTTGGATAACATCAGAAAATAGGGATGTCCCAAGTTGATCTCTAGGATCAGTATTGGGGCTGATTAGGCTTTTTTAAATTTTAAAATTTTTATTTTTTTAACTGATCTGTATTTACTATCCTAAGCCCAACCCTTTATTTTACGTCAGCTGTCGTGCAGTAGGTGGCGGAAAATGCACCTTCAAGTGGGTTTGCCATCCGCCATGATAAGCAAAAGAAGCTTGAATGTGTATGTTTGACGCACGAGAACTGGTCTGGTCTGGTCTGGTCAAGCTTCCGTGTTTAGCATATTTGATGCACACTTTTGTAACAAATCACCTGAAAGTCATTTATTTACTGCTTATTTTTACTGCTTATCTACATGTTTTATAGACATAAAAGTAAGTTTTCCTGTAATTTCAATTGATTTTGTCCATGAAATGAGCAACTACAAGGTGTGACATATATTGTAGCCTACATTTTAAACAGCTAGTTATATGCATATCTTTGTGGTGAATTGATTTTAGCTCAGCCAGGAAGAATATAAAAAATAACATCCCTGAAGAATGTTGGAAGTAGAGCTTAAATTATATTAATTTGTTAATATGAAATGTATTAATTTATAATATTTTTCTATATATTTATATATATATAATAGATTAAT